>JAUZNJ010029122.1:0-41124 GCA_034780135.1 Jordanella pulchra | reverse complement strand
AAGAGAGAGAGAGAGAGAGAGAGAGAGAGAGAGAGAGAGAGAGAAAATAAAGGAGAAAAACACAGAAAATACAAAAAAGTCTTAGAAGTGTGCTTCCAAACCTGCAAAAAATAAAGGGAAAGGAAAAAAGCAGCAACACAACAGCCAAAAAAGAGAGTGTATTCTGTACCCTGTGGTGTATACACATAAGTGTGCTCATGTATAAAAGTTTTACAAAGCTTCTTCAAAAGAAAGATATACTCAGTAGCAGGTGTTAGTAGAGGTGCCACAGACCTGCCCTAAAGATCCCAGTGCTGACACAGAGAGGATTAGAGCCCCAGATATCCAAAGGTCCCCCAGCTTCAGTGATGAGCCCACAGGCTCTGCTAGCAGCCAGTCACACCCAAGGCAGATCCAGTCGTTGGCCCAGAGATCTGAGACTCAGGGGCAAACCAGCCTAAATGGACCCCAATCCCACAGGGCCCAAGCCTGGCTCAGCAACCACCTGGAATGAGATGACACCTTCCAAAGTTCCTAGCCCCATACAAAGAGAACCAGTGCACAGATGTTCCAATTACCAGAAGGGACAATAGTGAAATGACATGGACAAATAGACAAGGAACACAGAATTTACTCCTCATACATACACTGTCTTCCCAGCTCTACACACCAACCCCCTTAAAAGAAACTAACCCCAAAATCCAAATGGAAAACTCCATCACCAGACAACTGTAGTTATCAATTACCCCTGCCCCTATCTCCTAACCTACCAAATGCTCCATTCTCAGCCAATGACCATTATGGGGCACTCCCAGCTAACCACATAGTCATCCACCTCGGCTCCACAACAGGAAGCCACCCTGCCCAACTCACCCTGCCCCTTGGCTAGAGACCTCCAGCAATGTATGGGAGACAGCGAGTGGGATGTTGGACAAGTGACTTCCAATGGAAATTGGATGCTTAGACTTTAAATCAGAGTAAGGAGAAAGAATACAATCATCTCCCGATTTTTTAGATTAATTTTCATAGTTATGCTCTGCTTTGCTTTATTGTATCAAACACAATACCAATAACCTATATTGCAGTTAGAGGGTGGAAAATCCCTATATTTACTAAAAGGGGTATAAATATTTTTACAAGGGTTTAAATACAAAAAATATGCCTCCTGTCCTGGTTGATCATTTCCTGCATGTAAGATTACTTCAGAGGCAACATGATCGGAGTTATAATGTTCTTTATGGATATTGCTTTATTGTGGTTGTGGACAATTTATCACAGGAAAGACCCATGACTCACACAAAACACACAGAGTGAGTTTTGTTTGCTAATATCAGAAAGGGGGTATAAGAGTCAACTTAACTGCAGTGAAGTTATTGAGCTAATAAACCTGCTGTTCTGTAATCTCAGCAGCAGAGGGAGAAGGAAATCAAACTCTTTAAGCAAAATAGAATGGATTATTAAAACAATAATGTATGATATAAAGTCTTTAATAATGGTACTAACGATGGCGGGGCGGTGGGGATGCACATTCTACTCAGAAAGACCATCATCATTTGCTCATTTGCTGTTAAAGTCAACAGGGATAACTCTGGCACCTCTATGCAGCCCATTTAACATCAGAGGTTCAGTTGTTTGTTGCTAGATGGATGCACGTTTAAATAATACATTCACTGACAGTTTTACCGAAATTAAACAAGGACTAAAAGAAGTAACATGTTATGATTATAATTGGTGTCAAGAAATGCTTCTTATTTCAAACTCATACATTTTCTGACAAACAGTGCAGATTAAGGTAGACAAGTTGGTGTTGCTGGGTCCGACCTGTTTTTGAAATACACAAAATATATAACTGCAGCCCAAAGCGCTCTAATAAAAACTTTGAATAAGTATCAGTATTGTAGTCTAAACTTATTGGTTAGGATGATTGCAGTGCACTGTAATTGGAATAAGTGTTCTACAATAAATCTAAAAATAAATATTAAATAAAACTTTGTTTAAATTGTAATAATTGAAAAATAAAAATATTTTGCTGCAAAAAATACATTTAACAGCTTTTTTTTTATCTCTCATAATGGAACATTAAGCAGTTTGCCCTCTCATTTAGTTGTTCTGTCAGACAGTGACAATTTTAGTTTTTCGTGGAAAGGATATTACCCAGCTCAGCTTGTTTACAGATGGAAACGGTGTGTCAGTGATTTTAAATGAGTGCAATGATCCAAAGAAGATGGCCTGATCCCAGCTATGCTTCTTTGTTTTATCTGCTTAAAACTACAGAACGGCTGTAAAACAAAGAAAACCGTTTAAACCAGTTGCAGTGGAACACAACATCAGTAGTAAAGGACACTTCAGTTCTCATTTTGATGAGGTGTGGCTTCTCTATATTGTAAGTTGTTAGAGATTGCATTTGGTCATCTGGTCATGTGTAAACAGGTTTGCAGCCCATCTGCACTATAATCCATCTTTGCCTAGCAACAACTGTTTGCTCTCACCCAGACTCTCACACACAAGGAAAAAAACAGGGTCAGTTTATGTCAGGGGAGCCTGTTTTTGTTACAGATCACTGAATATTTGTTCCTATTGATTCTATGAATCAGATGTCCTTAAATCTAAACTGTGCCTGAGTGTATCAGCAAAGTGGGAGTGAGGTCATTCTTCTTTCATATTCAGAGATTGAGCTGTGCATTGTCAGTTAATACATTTTCCAGGTGCGTTGACTCGCCTTGTGGAAGGAAGCTTTTAGTTGTAAAGTGACGTAGGTGAAGATGTGGCAGGAGGAGAGCTGACTCAGCACATGATTGCTCAAACCAAATCAATTAGTGTGGCAAAAATCATTCCTGTATCCCTGCTGTTCTCCTGCATGACTAACAGTTACAACATTTGATATAAAGTCAGTTAAAAATCAGACAATTGTCTCAGTTTATTTTGTTTTGTGTGACACCAGGATTAAATAGTGAATATCTTTGCACTTTTTGTAGGATTAGAGTAAAGGGAAATAGATGCATAGACAAGTTACACCTTTCAGCTTCATGATGTGAGACGAGACTGAAAATCATTTATCAGTTTTTTGCCCACTTCACAATGATATGACACTGTAATTGCCTATTATATAAAATGTTGATGAATTCAATTCAATTTAGTTTATTTATATAGTGCCAAATCACAACACGTCATCTCAAGGCACTTCACTAAGACAGTTCATTCAAATCACACAGTCAGATTAGTTAAAAGTTTTCTATCTAAGGAAAACCAGCTGAATGCATCAAATCATTGACTTTTTAGCAATCCCTCACATCAAGCATGCATGTAGCAACAGTGGAGAGGAAAAACTCCCTTTTGACAGGAAGAAGCCTCCAGCAGAACCAGGCTTAGTGTGAGCGGCCATCTGCTGAGGCCGACTGGGGTTCAAGGAGACATTAATTTGTAATTTTGTAATTTGCTCTAATCTTGAAGACAATGTTAGTTTTGGCTTTTTTGAATCTTAAGTTTCAAAAAAGTTTTTTTCTATCTTAGGAAACCTAGCAGATTGGATCAAGTCATTTGCATCCAGCATTAATTCCTCATTCCGCACGTAGCAACATTTGCTTACAATCTATCGCTGACTTTGAAGCAATCACTCATTACTGAGCATGCAGGAAGCAATAGTTGAAAGAAAAACTACCCTTTAATCAAAGGAAAACATCATGCTGATTAAAAACACTAAAGTTAGACATGAAGGAACCTGTCTTACAATGCATATTTAAAAGGAGCTTTAGGTGGTACCTCTGAATGGAGGGTGAGGAGGTCAGCAGCATGTTTAGAAAATATGTCAGCATATTTTTCCCGTCTAATTTTCCTTATCAAACATTATCTGTGTCTGTTTTAAACTTCCATAGCCTTGATGGTCAACTTCATTAAAAGAAAATATGCTGTATAGTGAAAAGCTAAAACACCGTATTGTTTATTTGTGACCTTATCAGTAAAACTGGAATCCGACCCAAAGGTTAAGAATCAGCTTCAGCCGTTCAGGTGACGCAGATTCAGGCAGCCTTGAAGAAATGTCATCTGATTTCACTTCTTTGTGTAAAATGTCTCTCTGCAGTCAAACATATTTCTCTCTTTTTTATGTGAGGCATTGAGGATTGATGTTGGTATGACTGGAGGTCTGAATGCTGATCAGAGGGTTTTAAGGTTTTGCATTCGTAGTTTTTTGATTTCACTCTGCTCTGATAACAATATGTTAATAAATATAGAGAAGCAGAAAATAAATTATGGCTTTAAAAAGGCATGAAACTCACTTGTGTGATTCATTTGTTATTATTTACTTACTTTCTTTAATCTTTGATAAAGGGACGTATTTTTGTGTTTATTGACATGTCTGCCAGACTCTTTGCTCAATTTTTCAAAACACTGGGTTGTAATTTGCTCCAATGTTGAAGACAATATTAGTTTTGGCTTTTTTGAATCTTAAGTTTCTTTGTATTTATTCAGTTCAGTCTATTTATATATCACCAATTCACAAGACGTTTTTTTCAGGGCACAAAGAGTCTGTTTATTTGAAATCATACCTACAGACTGGTTAAAAGTTCTTTTTCTATCTTAGGAAACCTAGCAGATTGGATCAAGTCATTTGCATCCAGCATTAATTCCTCATGGATGAACACGTAGCAACAGTTGCTTACAATCTATCGATGACTTTGAAGCAATCACTCATTACTGAGCATGCAGGAAGCAATAGTTGAAGAAAAACTACCCTTTAATTGGAGGAAAATATCATGAAGAATCAGCAGGCTAGGTTAGCATTCATCTGCTAAAACTGACTGGTGGTTTTGAGCAGATAGAGAAGAGAAGCACTGATCTGAAGAGCCTGTGGGGAACTTAGTTTAAGGTTGGATAATGATTCAGCTGCCTCATTCTCCCCTCTGAACCGACCGAGGCAGTCTGGGCACGACCTGGCTGCTCCCTTCTCCCACATGCTACGGTTCACATGGGGACCGTCAATAAATATGTTCCAAGGGAACATTCTTAAGAAACAAAAACAAACATTTTCAGTCAGCAAAGAACAGATGCCCAGGGGTAGAGCTGTTGATGTCAGTTTTTCTGAGTTATGTCTTACTATCAGTAATTCAACAGTAGAATAGGAAATAAGAGACAGAGTCAACAACAGAGAACACAAAGAGTGTGTTGTTTATAGAAGGGGAGCAAGAAGTTGTCGTCCGGCAGCAGCTGAGCCGATGGCAGAAGAAACAGAGATTATTTATATCTATCTCAGGAGTTTGTTTCTTAAACAATCATTTGGAGTTTCTAAATATTGAATTTCTATTTCTGAATACATGTTGGGCACAAAGAAGATATGATTTGTGTAGTTTATGGATACTCAAAAATAAAATAACTCTGCATATGTCAGCAGATGTGTTCATGAATTGGTTTGACTAACTAACTGTAGTGAGAAGCGCTGTGAAGTCCTTGGACATAATAACATCTACACAAGTTGAGGCTTCTCACCATTTTACCAGATGGTTTACGTTTTCCACAGTAGCCACAGTCATCTGTAATATGTTGTATTTTAAAGTATAGAAGATTTGGACTCAAAGAACTTAAAGACATGAAAGCTTCTGATGAATCTTTTCTACCTTCTGCTCTTTCTTCCTGGTATCATCTCTCCTGTTGTCTTTTGGATTGTTTAAAATCAGTTTTTATTTTCCTCCCCAACCTTACCTTTATTTTTACTTTTCTTTCTCCACTTTTTTATACACTGTAAAAAACTTAAAGATACTTTAAAGTTTCCTCTAGTTGAGTGGATTGTAACCTTTAGTGTTGCATAGCACCAGGGGTGGAAAGTAACATTGGTTACATTTGCTCACATTACTGTTAAGAGAAATTAAGGAAATTTGTCTTTGTACGTTTTTGCATCCTCTGAAGCATATTTATTTACTTTTACACAATTGTTAGCAGGATAGGACATAACATAATTTTGTTAAAGTAACTAACGATGCTGAAGTAGATGCAAAAAATGCTTAAAGTATTTTTTTCAGTGATTCTTTGTCATTTCAAAAAATAGTTTTAGAAAGCTAAACTTTTACTTTTACTTCAGATTTAGGTATTATACTCAGATACATTTGAAAAACATCTGTTAAAGATTGAAAATACAAACTGAATGAAATATAAAACAAACGAACTACAGAAGTAGAGGCAGGGTTAGTATTGGCTGGGGTAATAGCGCCCCTAGTGGCGCCATCAAAGACTGTTCTTGTACCTAGAGTTAAACTGGTCCTTCAAGTTACCTTTCAGTCTAAACTTATTTAGCATAAGGGGATAAAACCATCTGCTTTTAAAAAATCGATATCAAACGAGAAGTAAAAACAAGTTTTAAAGTGCAGTAAGAAACTAAGTTTATAATCTTTGACTATGATCATCTAAACAAGCTATATAATATTTTACCAAATATATATAATGTCATTTTTATCTTGTACTCAAGATTATAAATCATATTTGCTGAAGCTAAAAACAGAGGAACCAGTACATAGTCTAGAGTCTGTTATCTAAAACTATTCAATATGGGGGATAGGGGACATATGTAACAAAGAACAGGATAAAGTTTAGAACTACCAGGTTCTGAGGAGGAGGAAAACCAAAGATAAGCTTTATAGATATGGGGCAGGATGCAGAGGGTTTGGTTTCACAGAGAAGGATGCTGATATGGAGGAAATGATCAGCTTGAGAGAACACTAAAGAAAGACAGCAGCCGACAGAAGAACACTAGAAACTTAACATCTGTCTCTTTAAAAGCACACACAAAACTTCCCAAATATCGATATTTTCATATGCAATTTAATTAGTGCTGTTTAAATAAACTGGATGACACTATTCTTTTTTTTTTTGTCCTACATTTCCCTTCATAAAGAGGCTTCTTTATTATAAACAGTTTAGGACCAATCGCCCCACTGCTTCTTTATGAAATGCAAAGAAACACTTTTCTCTGCTCACAAAAACTTAACTTTGCAACTTTTATTTAAGGTCAAATTTTAATATGTTTTTTTTGCCTATGTTTGAATATTTTACACTAGTAACTGTATTTTAGTAAGACTGTATCAAAGTTACTTCACTTTGAGTACTTTTTCTGGTCTTTCCGCCTGTGCATAGCAGCAAGGACAGTATAGGAGGGACCTGGTGCTATAACATGTCAATCAACTGCACTGAAAAGAAATCACCGTCAGGGTCGTGGTTGGGCCGGTGCCTATCTCCGGCAGACTATGGGCGTAAGGTGGGGTACACACAGGACAGGACGCCAGTCTGTCGCAGGGCAACACATACGTATAAGTACAGCACTTATTTGATAAAGTCAAAGAGTACCACCTTGGCTGTACTCAAAGAGTTTTCTGACCTGATATATTGTCCCTATATTGAAAGCAATTAGAAAAGGTAAATTGTTCTTTATACAGGGCATGAGGATACCAGACATATCACTGCTCACCTGCACTCCACCTCCAAAAAGACTTTTCATTTTAAAAAAACACCAAATAAAAAATGGCCAAAGGAAAACAAACAACAACAAAAAAACAATAATAAAAGATACTTCATAGATCTGATTTAATCTTATTTATCTGAATCTGATTTAAAATCTCTGATATGATTTAGATTCTACTCCAGACAGACAGGATATGAGATGGTTCATCTCAATTGATTAGAAATAAAGGTTTGCTTGTTTGTGATATAATTTAGAAAGAGAAACAAATATACACTTAATAGATTTACAATATATATAATTTACAGTGTTTAGTTCAGTATTGTTTGATTATTAGGTCTTACAGCAAATAATAACCTAATATTCAGTTTTCTAGAACATAGAAACTCTGTAAAACAACTAAAATGTTTTTAATAGACAAGGGTCATGTTAGAAACATGTTGACTTGGAGACCTAAGATAAAGACACTGACACCATCTACATTACTATTGTGTATTTCAATACACTTTCCAGTGAAATACTTTATGCAAGCATTTCAATGGAAAGTCTTTGGACAAGGGGAAAGGTGGTAGAAAAGGGTGAAAAGACCATAGGAAAACTACACCCGTGAAATTTTTTTAGATAAAACAGTTTTTTTGGTTTTTTTTAGTTGAAGACCCAATTGTGAAATGGAACAGAGTAGAGGTACAGAATCTAAAAGAAATATTAAATTGTGTTCATTTTTTCCACTTATCTCTGACAATAAAGTCCATGAATAGAGATAACGGATTTTTATATAAAAAGGTTTTTTTTTTTTAATAAATGAAAAAAAGAAATAAACATGAATTCTAACATTCTTTCAATTTCTGTTGTGAGGGAAAATGTTTTCTCGGATCTCAGAGGGTTCAACAGGCCATGCTCACTGAGGTCAAATGTGAAGATTATAGAGTCAGGGATGAATTGGGGGGGGCTCTGATAAGTTTTGTAGGGACAATCTCTATACTGCTCTCTATCCACAGCAGAACCAAAGGTACGATTACATGCCTTGAACACCATGGTATCACTCAGCCTGAACCATCAGCAAATGATCTGACCTCTAACCCCAGAGGGAATCTGGGGAGTATTTTTAAGAGGAGCGACGCTACAATGCAGAATAAGTCGACCTCAGATATGAACTCCTCAACAGAACCACAGGTAGACCAAGACATCCAGCAAGTTAAAGTTCTGATGGATATATCACAGACATACTTTAATTATGACATTAAAACCTTGATCCCTCCTCTTAAAAATGGGACAGTAGCATTTATCACCTTTTTATAGCATCTCAACTTCATATAAAGACAGTGCTTTGGGGTTTTTGCTTGAAAATATAACAGAGTTAATCTCTTAAAATTAAAGCAGCACTGCATCGTTTGGAGGTCTCACTTTTTTGTTTCGGAAAATTATATAGAGAGACTGTCGGGTTAAATATATCAACACACTGGATAAGAAAATATCTATATAAATTAACAAATCAAAGAAATTGTTAAAAAACTGTAAGTGGAACTAACAGTATGTGGAAATCCTGCAGAGATATGGCGGGCATTTCTAGTTTTAGTCAGCAGAGGGCAGCATTGAACCATGTCAGCGTCTCGGTTCACTGATCGGAAATAATGGCATCAACCAGTGAGTCAACTTTTCCCTTTAAGCTGTGGGGTGTATCCCGTCAAAGAAAAAGAAAAAAGTGAATTGGTTACTTCTATGTTTTGTTTTATTGAAATATTCGGCCTAATTCCACAGTTAGTTAAGTTCACATTCATTTATACTTTCTGAGCGTTTCAACACCTCTTGATTTGTTTAAGCATCATTCTAATAAAAAAAATCTGATTACAGCATCCAGCAAATAAATGATGATTAAATGATGACATTTATGATAACATATTCGCTTAAAACAAGATTCTGCATGCTGGAAAACTCTCTTACACCATCAGGCTGAATCATTTAGGGTTTGCCATCTTCTTCAAACATTCCTTAAACCCACAGATTTTTTTTCTCTCTTTTTTTTCCAGCGGGAGGGGCAGCTCATTTGCGTCCCAACTCAGAAACTAATCTTCAGAAGGCAAGACGAGTCGCAAAGGGAGCTAAAGAAGGTTTTATCCACTCTGGTTGTAAGGATGCCACATAAGAGGAGAAGCCATGGCCATCACAAAAGCACTAAGGAGGTACGTTTGCTCCGTTTGTTTTTTTCCGCAGCAAACATGACAAAAATAGGAAATCAATTAACTCTCTATTGGATATTTTAAGGGCCTCACTATAGAAGTTCTGATTGCAATAAAATATAATATGTGAATCTCTGGAAACTTGTTATCTATAAGTTGTGGAGTGATTTGGGGGAATCTACGTGACTCCATTGACTGAGCTGACTCATCCTCTTCATCTTGCAGGAGGAAGGAGGATGGTGTGAATATTGTATGGTGCTACTAACAAACATGCTGCATGGATGCATTAGCTCTGCTGCAGCTTCAACCTTTGCCTTTTAACTCTTGCATTCCTTAATCAAACTGGGCGTGTTGACTGGGTGGGTATTGGTCCTTGCTGCCAACAGATCTCTGCGTGTGGCTTTGAGATGATTTGCTCGCAGGAGGCAGACATTCCTTCGAAAGTTGTTGTGAAACTTCGGCATCAATTGACTCAGAGAAAGGGAAGTAGTGCAGAACAGACCGTGTGCGACAAGGTGTAGTCTGCAGGGAGTGGCACATTTTCAGGGGGAGGCATGGGAAAAAGCCAGATCGGTCTGTAAGATTGTGAGCGCTGGAGAGAAGCAGCCGATTATTGCAGGCTTCAGTTTCCACTTGGTCCCTCATGGCGTACGCTGCGTATTGGATGAGCATTGTGAGTACAGCAGCTTTTTTCTCTCTTCTGTATTCGCTTCTGGCAACACAGATCCTGACGCAGTGTAATTTTAGGTAAAACTTGGCAGTCATTTAGAAGCAGAAATTAATGCAGAAACCCAACCCAACAAGTCAGTAAACTTCGAGGTGCGCTTTGATTCTTGGCTCCTGTTGCAGGATAATCTTGGACATAATATGAAGTGCTGTAGCAGCTTTATTCTGTCATCACACAGTATTTATACAGTAAGGTGTGGGACTGTTTGAACTGTGACAGCTTTCAGAACTTAGCGTTTACTGCCTGGTGTTATTCTTCTACACAAATCCAGATGTCTAATCTAACCTAATCTGATATATATTTCTTATTAACTTCTAATGTTCTGGTTTTCCGTTTTGTAAGAGTTCAACAAAAGCATGTAAAAATGAATAACCTCGTGAAACAATAGCTTTAAATAGCTGCATCCTGTTTCAGTGCTTCCATGGGATCCAGAATTTACAATAATATTATTCTGCCTACAAAGCCTTTGTTCTTGCAATAACAAACTGCTGTGTGTGTGTGTGTGTGTTTATAGCAAGGAAGAGCAGCTGCTCCTCATCTTGAAGTGCATCATAGTAGCAAATCTTCACTCTATCCTTCTGCAGTGTCTCATTATGGAAAGGTACTGATTTCACCTCCTTCTCTTTCATATTTCAATCATCAGCTCCACATGAATTATGATTCGCAAACCTTGTAAAATCATGAAACATATTTTTGATTTTTGAGTAGGTTTCCGTATAATTTAGTGGTAAGATCATGAAAATTTAATTTAATGGAATAAATATGTTCAGATAATCCTTTTGTCATTCATTTTGTTGACAGTGTTGTGATGTACTGTAACTCTCTTCGTTTAGTTTTCTGTATTATTTGATTTTAAATGGTTAAAGGTAGTTAACCTCTATAGTGTTTTTGAAAGAGTTTGACAATCCAAAAAGTTTTAAAAGAAGCAGATAAAGACAGAAATATGAGGAACTTACTGATGATTAGTACGTCTGTCATCAAAGGGAAAGAGTTATGATCTCTGGATGTGTTTGTCTCCCTCTGCTGAGTTCAGTCACACTCCAGATTGTTATCTGAGTTCACTTTATTCATGGGAGGAGTTAAAGGCTTTCTCTGGTAACAGCGGCATAAGACATGGTCGAAAACGCAAGAATTTTCATAAGATGACACTAAAATTAACTTGTCTTTAAAAGATTTGTGAAAAACATCTATAACATGGATGCATACCTGAGGATGTAGTTTTAAATCAACACCTCAAATACTTTACTCACTTGTGTTACTTCATGGGAAAAAAACTAAAGAAATCAACTCAGTTATCAGGAGGAGAGAGTTGTTGAGCTTCAGTAGTCGTATTCATCCTTTATTACAAATTCCTAATGCCTGAAAGTGCCACATTCTTCTGTGTAAACAAAAGAAGCTGAACCTGGTGAGAAAGTGTGATTATTAACAAACGACTCCTGTACCAGCATGCACCAAAAAGCCACCGAGAGAGGAAAAGGCCATTACAGAAATGCAGAATTAGAGTTTGTACATAGACTCAAGGAGAAAGATTTTACTTTTTAGAGACATGCATGCGGTTTTATAAAGGTTTCTAACCACACTGACGTTCTTGTTAATTCAGTAAATGGTTTACATAGGTTCAATCTTATTAGCAGCAATATCTCCTCATGAGAAACCCTTTTGATGCAAAGTAATGCTGACAGCGTGTTCACTTCAAGGTAATTGTGGTTGACATGAGTGTAATGGTTTGACACACCTCTCCACTTTAAAGAGATTGTGATATTAACTGCTGTGTTCATGTGAACACTTTTGCATGAGTTTAGTCTGAGAAAATGCTGAGGTGATTTTTTTAGGTAATTTGTATAATTCTCATTAGCTTTTTAATTTTGTAATCAATAGCAAATCATCTGATCATGCTTCCCACCACCCCAAATTCAATATCAACTACCTCCATGAAAAAGCCAAAGCATTAAAGTTTATTGGGAGCAGTGCTGTTGGGTATTTTCAGAACTGTATGAAATCTGGGAACTGTTGTAATGTGATTTTCTTAACAGAGATCATTTAGCTCTGGTGATGTAAAAATAAAAGTAATAGTCTCCTTTCTGTATTTCTTTATTTTTGCTATTTTATTACATAAAAATTTCAGATCAAAAAACAAATTTTATATAAAACAGAAATAACCTGAGGAAAGACAAGCTGTAGTTTTTTAAATTATGAATTTTTTTTTCTAAAGGAAAATATCCAAACTAACCTGTCCCCAGGGTGTTAGAAAAGTCATCATCCTTCCTTGTTAATTGGTAATTAACTTTGATTAACTGCTTTGTTTTGTAAAGCTGAGTTTCATTTCACTGGCCACATCTAGGCCGGATTAATGAAGACCAGCAGAATCAAAAAATCCCTGAAGTAGAACTTTTCTGATGACATAAAATACTCTAACTAATTTAAAACAGCAACAGATTAAGCTTCAGCCTGATGAAATCTAACAAAACACGAGGAAAAAACTCTTTCTAGGAGCTGCTGCTCTATAAGACAATTACTCCAAGAGGGCATCGAGAACTCATTCAGGAGGTCACAAAGGAGGGACGTGGAAAATAAGGCAGACCTCAGCTGCCTCAGTTAAGCTCAGCACTCATGATTCAGTCCTACAAAAACAAAAGGCCTCTAGGAGAGGTTCTATGGTGAAAACCACTGGTGAGCAATAAAAAAGTAAAATAAAATAAATAAATACACAAGCCTCGACTGAAATTTGGACAAATATTTTGGGATATTGTTCAAGCTGTTCATTTCGCTACATCTAACAAAAAGCAAACATTATTTCAGAAAACGTACATCGTACCAACATTGAATCATGACGGTCCTTTGCATCATTGCTGCTTCAGTAATTCATCCTAAATGCTGTGGCATTAATAGATTATTCACAGACAAAACCCCTCCAGTATGAATAAAACTATTTTGCAAAGAGTAATAATATTATCCATTAAAAACTACTTATTTTTCTTCATATTATCTTTATCTAATATTAAAGCTTGTTTAATCATGTGAAACATGTAACTATCACAAAAAAAAACACAAAATCAACAAACATGTAAGTGTGAAAATATGTTTTCACGACATTATAGATTAATGGGAATATTGCGTATTTATTTATGGGCTGTGTTTGTACATGTATGAATTACGGTGAGTGAAATGGTGGCGGCTGTTGAGCAGCAACGCTCTAAAAATAAAGAGGAACCCACGGATTAGCAGCAGAGTCGAGTTGCATATATTTTCCTTATTTTAGTAACTAAGATACACTGGTGACACCATCTTTGTTATTTATACATTTGTGACTGTGTTTATATTTTTAAGACTAGTGGATGTCACAAATATGCCCCAGTTAGTATTAAAACACATAATCACTGAAGTTTTAAGTGCAACACATCTGATTCCAGTTTGCATAGTTTTCAGGTTGATTACAGCTGAAGATTTTTTTCCCATGGTGCACCAGCTTGTTTTACAGGTTAAGCTAGCCAGGGTGTTTTACACAGCTGAAGGTGTGCCAGTCTGATAGGGACGATACCATGTTCCCATATGTTTATTTGTGATCATCAGCATGAGTCTATGTGTGATAAATGAGCTTGAATACCACTGGTGTCTTTTTAAGTTTTAGGGTGTGGAGGAAAAGCGTTTAAAGAGGGCAGACTTGTGTTACTTGATTCATATTCTGTGAGCATCATGAAGACATGAAGGAAAATCCTGTGAAACTTTAAGTAGACAATTTGAGATAATATTTGTGCTAAAAGGAGGAGTGTTAATTAAAAAAAATATGTAGTTTTGGACACATTAATTTATCTCTTTGTTAAAAATGTGCAAAAGTTCCTTTGAATAATTTTATCTTCATTGTATCTTTAATGTTTTTTTTGAGGAAGTTTTAATTTGTACCATCAGCGGAAAAAAAAACATCCCAGAAAAACTCTTGTAGGTATCCTAACATACGAAGAACATAGGCTAAAATAAATGTAAAAAGGCAGTTTTAATGTTTCCAGGAAACAGGTTTTTTTGTATTCCATTACTATAGAATTTAGTTTTAAGTTTTTCTTTATTAACTTTGTAAGTTGATTTTCTAAATATTTCTCCCGGACCCCTTCCTCACCTTTTTATTGTTCCCTGATTTCTGTTTTTCTCCAGTGCTGCTAGCTCTCCTCAGTCACCTTTAACCCCCCACTCCCTCACTGCTGCAGACACAACCACTCATTTTGTATCCATTGATCACCACCCCTCCTCTCCCTAACTCCCTCTTTGTACCTCCTCTTTTCACATTTGATTGTTTTTTTTTTCATAATATGCTGATTTTCCTGCTGCTTTTTAGTTTTGTGTTTAAAAAAGAATTTTTCTTCTTTCATTCTGAGTATTTTATGACACTTCCTGTACTTGGTTCCTCTCCTCAACCATAAATCAAAGACCACAATTGTGACTAATCTACTTCTCTTATAATTTTATATCATTATTTCAATGTTTCTATCTTGACACCCCAAGAAATGAATGCAGATACATCCTAGAATGCATATTCTAAGAACAACCAAACTTAAATACATTTTGGGAATAAAATGAAATAAAAAGTATGGATTTCATAGAGGCCTTATTCAGGACAGTACTCACCATGTTGGGGAAGTTGAATTCCACTTTGTCAACAGTAATCAGGACCATAAAATACACAAAATGAAAAAATAAATAATTGCAAACTCAAAGTTTACAAGATACAACAATTGGTATAATTGAAATATTAATTTATGAGTATAAATGTATGTATTAATAATTAGCAATAGTTATAACTTTTATTATATAAATATCGATTAATATCAATATAATATTGAAAATAAACAATGAACAACAACTGGTTAAGAGGAAAAAAGTACATGAGTAACGTTTTATTTCCATTTGGGATAAATAAAGGATTTTAGAATTGAATAGATATTTAAATCTTGTCTTACTTAAGTGCTTCCAAATATAAATTTAAGTTTAAGGCACTGACAGTGGGTGGTTTTCAGACCGTTACAGGTAGCTTAAATTGGTGGAAACAGTTGGTTTTATATCTAAGTATCAGCCGATCCCTGATCTCCTAAAATTAAGAAAATCAAGGCCCTAGTTTCTGGGTGTATTGTTAGCAGTAGCTGCTGACTTTGTTTTTTTATGCTGCAATTCAGGTGCATTTTTGTGAAACCCTTTGAGTTTGTTTAAAAGGGTCAGGTTTTTTGCTCATGAAGCTATAATGATTCACTCATTGGGACAGACAACTGAGAGTATTGTTTCAGGCTGGTTGGAACTGGTTGAGAAACCTATTAGTTGTCAAGTTCATTAATTCCACATTAGTCTTAGGTGTGCTTTTTAAATAGCTAAAAGACTCCAAAGACAGCTTATCTGTCCTACTGAATCTGTCTCACTGACTCAATCAAAGGCTTGTTTATCCGCTCACCCCACCCATTCACTATTCAAAGAGAACCACAAAGTTGCAGAGGAATTAAAGCGTCACCAATATCACTGCGACTGGACATTTTACTTTAAAACAACATAAACTTTACACCAAAACAGCTAAAAAACACACTTGTTGTGGTATTTTGTTTTGCATGAAATAAGAGGAATATATAGGAGTGCGAGACTCTTAACCCTCAGCTTTAACTTTTGCACATCTTTTTTTCTGCACATTTGCAGAAAAACACTCCCTACATTCTTAGCTGTTGAAAGCACTGCATGATTTGCTTGTTCAGGCTGTACAGACTCATGATGAAACTCTCTCTGCCTCTAGACTTTATTCTGTTCACCTAAACATTGATAGAAGCAGGGTGTTCCCTTTAGGGCCTGCTATTTTTATCTTTAAAAGCTGATAAAGTGGTAAAGAAAGAGGTCAAAGTTCTCCCCTTTGTTTTTTCTGTTCTCTGTTTACGCTCCATGGTGAATTTAAAAACGGTTATCAGGAATTTAGCACAAGTCTTTTATTACTGTATCCATGTGCTGTCATAATAATTAAACACACTCTCTTGTAAAAAGTATAGGAGTATAGTAGTTTTAGAATTGGTACATCCATGTTGTTTTCATACATGTGTGCCCATGTGTGTTCATGTAAGATCCGATGTGGGCCCTGATCAGATGGGTGTCAGCTCACATCCCCTTTTAGCCCAGAGAGAGTTACAAGCCTGCCTTCTCCAACATCGGATCCCTCTCTGCTCCCTAACCACACCTCCAAATCATTCTCTCCTCCCTTTTTTTTTTGCTGTTTCCTGCCTGCCTGCTGGAAACATGCTGCAAGCCGACAGATAGGACTCGCAGGCTGACAGACGAACACAGACTCAGGCGAAACACACGCAGAAGCGTATAGAGCAGAAATGGGCCAGTTACTCAGCTGGATCCGAGGCCCGAGGGACACCCCGGCCCTGCAGGATGTGTCTGTGGAGGAGGAGGTCTGTGCCAAATGTGTTTTATGTTTGTGCGCTTGTGCCAGATTGTCCACATGTGATTTGTTTTGGGACGAAAGGTCAGAGAGTAACTTTTTCATTGAATGAGACAGCAGTTCTGTTAAGTCTTCTTTGTCTGGTTTGTGGTTCTAGTTTGGGAAAAGGACTTATAGGGGAAACACAGAGGCAGCCCGAGTCAGACTTCACTCTCTCTCTCCTCAGGAATGTGCGTGGCTCAGTTAGCCTTTGAGAGTTTAGTGAGAATGCTTCTCACTTTTGAGTACTACTCAAGTAACTACTAACTGCTGTTAAAATATAGAGACGTTTTTGTTATTTTTTTCTGAGGTATGTTGATTAAGATTGTAAGAAAAAAACAACAACTAGCATTTGTTTTTTATTAAGATTTTTCAAAATACAGTTTGATTTCTGTTTCCCACCCTAAAAACTATTCCCCTGAAATTAGCTAGAGCAGCAGATGAAGCAATCTGACTTGGGTGTGTAGCTGCAATAAGCTTAAATGTGTTCAACTTGTAAAAGCAAGTGTAGGTCATATCCTGCAACCTCAGTCTAATTATCTTTGGGCTGTCAAGCTGACAGCGGGGGTTATTGGATGTTGATGTTTCCCAGACTGAGTTGATGTCACCAGTGTGTTATCAGGGTCGTCTGCTAATGGTTAAACAGAGCAGGCCTGTGCATAGAAAGCATTCAATGTGCAGCTGGAAGATTTTTCCTTTACTAGACTTTCATAAAGCACCAGTTCAGTTCACACTGGTTAGAAATGAGTCGATTCCTGCTGATTGCTCCACACTCAGTGATCTTAACTAATCTCATTGCCCCCATATGAACCACCTTTTGTCCATCCGTTTACGTGTTAGTTTGGTCAGTATTTAGAGAAGAATAATACCTGCTGCTAAGAGCAGTAGATTGTTTTTCTTTACCAGCCTGCTCACTTGTTTTGCACGTTGTAAATACATCCGTGCAATTTCAGGAAAAAGCAAAATTTTTGAAAGATGACAAATTTTTTTTCAAGTTTTGCAAGTTTTACTTTTGCAGTTTATGGGATTCATTTCAGAAACAGAGAGGTAAAAACAGAAAGACTTTGCACTCTTCGATGATTAACATGTAACTGCAGTGGAGTCCTTGAAAAGTGAACTTTTGAAATATTGTTAAAATTATGCAACTTTCTAATGTCAAAAAAGTGAGTTAATAGAAAATCACTTTAAAACTTTTTCCACTCTGGTCATGGTATAAATCAACTGAAAAAAAAACATAATGCTAAAAGGAAAAAAAAATTAAAGCTGCATAACTTCACAAACCTTTAAATCAAAAACCTTTTAGTTTAATTATAACTGTCAGTCTAGAAGCTTCCCATATTCTGACTTGGTAAAATTAACTAAACTAAACTTTAGACTGTGGATAGGCACATTAAATCTTTATTCTCTCTGTAATTAGGTCAACGTTGTTTTAATTTGACAGTAAGCTTTCACTCAATGTAATACAGATGAATAAAACCGCTCCTTATCTG
Organism: Jordanella pulchra; assembly: GCA_034780135.1. Lineage (NCBI taxonomy): Eukaryota > Metazoa > Chordata > Actinopteri > Cyprinodontiformes > Cyprinodontidae > Jordanella > Jordanella pulchra. The sequence goes on along the minus strand of JAUZNJ010029122.1, from coordinate 22,868 downwards.
CATCTTTCTACCAAACACCTGAAGGTCTTGGGTCAAAATGTACTGCTAACATCACTTGTCTTACTGGTAATTGTAGATGTTAATAGATTTATCCACCTCAATAAAAAAAACTGAAATGAAACATATAAAGAAATGTAATTACAGATCATAACACTGCCACCTTCACGTTTTACTGTGGGTTTGGTGTTTATTGCACTGAGTTAATGTTTAGTTTTGTTTTTATGCTTCACCTAGCTGTTGGAATTGAGGCCTGAATTTCAAGTTTGGGTTTTCACCAATTATAAAATATTATTTGGAAAGGTTTTAAGAGATTTTATCCCTTTCTGGATACCTTTACTTGAAGAACAGGCTTTATTTTCTCCTCCATAACACAGACACATTGTTAACAACACTCTAGAACCAATCCAGTAAATACCAGAATAGGAAATATGTTTAATTAGATGTGAAAAAACATTCAACATTTATGATTATATGTTATGACTCTTTAACCTAACAACAGTAAGGGGTGTGTCACTTTTTAAGATCAACTTTAGCACGATGATTTTCTCCATTCCACTTCATAGACGTGGTTCAAAATGTGTGAAGCATATGTCCGATCAAATTAACCTCTTATTCCAGCAGGTGGGGGTAAAACCTGCTGGCATGTGGAGCCTTTTTAATACCCCATCGTGTTGCACCTGGGCTTTGAAAGAAAAGGAGGAGAAACTAAACAGATGTTTACAATCTCTTATGAATTTGCCATAAAGCAGTTTTTGATTTACACGTTTTTTTTCTATCTTTAAGTGTCAGAAGTTGAAATTAATTTAACTTTCAAGGTGAAAAGCACAAATTTTAAACTGTACTTGCTGCAAGTGTCAAAACATGAGCAGGTTTGCTTTTTCCTTCACCTTGATTTTCATTTAAAGAGAATTATGTTAAACTGAAGCTCTGTTCTGTTGCGTTCCTATCAATTCATCTAGAGATCACTGCCTATAGAAGGCATCAATGCCAACAATTAAAGCACTCAGTTGACACAACCAAACGTGATGCTAATACTCTAGCAGCATATAATGATTCTGGTAATGAGGACAAAAAATTCTTGTTTCATGCATGCATGATCATTGTATTGAAGATGACTTTCAACAGTCAGACACATCAAATATGGTCTGTGGATAATAGACAGTTTATTCTGAACAGTGAAGCTAATTAAATCATCTACCCAAGAACAATCCCCTTCTATCGAATCACCACTTGTTTAACAGGTGTAAGAGCTTTTTCTTTTCTCTACCTACTGGGACCAATAATATTTGTAGCTTGTTTTGTTCTTGGCTCACATTTCTTCCTAACTCCTTTGCATTCATGCCAGTCCTGGTTGCAGCACAGCTACAGCTTCTTCTGTAACACTCAGAATACAGCACAGAGTTAACAATGAAGTCAGTGTCTTCACTTCAGTGAAGAAAGTCAAGACAAAGGTTGGTTGGCTTAGCAAAGCCTTTTAAAGTTGAAGATCTGTGTGTTTCTTCAGTCGCTGACCAAATTCCTCCACAACTTTTGTCAGCATGCCAAAGTGTTTAACCTTCTTGCTTTCTGGAATTCACTCCATCTCTGTAGGTTATCTCCACCTGCTGATTGTCTGACACTATTGGTAGGCATGTGTCTCATGGAACCTCACAGACTTCATTTTTAAGATTTCAATGATTAGTTTATCCTTGGTACTGCGATGTTGTTTTGTTTAAATAGTACAAAAATATTTGGTCCCGCCTACTGATCTCAATGCCACTGTACTTGCAAGAGTCATTACAACATAATGATTTTAGTGTTTATTCTTAAAAAAATATTTTATCCAGTTACATAATTGGGGTAGAAATATTTTCCCTGGAGACCCAAACTTCCGAAGTGCATAAAAACTACAACACTTGAATTAAAGTATTAGAGACAAACAAAAGTTTATTCCAAGTCCTTCAAGTGTTGCTGAAAATGTTCCCTATCTTGCAATAATTCACAATTGAAATTTCAAAATTTAAGATTATTTTGAAAACAAAGACAAAATGTTTGCATTGAGCGTTACATTAGTCATTAGGTTATTGCAGCTAACAAGACATCACACCCACGTTCTGCATTGCAGTAGAAGGATGTCAAACAGGAGTCCTCAATCGGCAGTTTCCTCTTTTACAATTGTTAGTTGTCCAAAACACATGACTCAAAAAAAAAGAAAAAAAGAATTGTCTCCTGATTTTTACCAATTCCTGCTCATGTTCTAATAATTTGATTAAGGTGTGTTGAAGTAGAGGACACCCAAACCTTGAGACCCAGGGCCAAGACAATGCAGATGGTTACCTCAGCTTTGAGACTTCCAATAGGCTGACAACCTTTTCAGAAGCATCTTGTTTTGTAACAGGGTTTAAGGCTAAATAAATCATAAAACAAGTTGGACATACTTTGTTAAACATCCCTGTTATCCCCTGACGGCTCTGCCTTTTCTCATTCTTTGAGTGAACCAGCAATACCTTGTAAACAATCTCCAGACTACTTTCAATTATTCCACCTGTCACCTTCCCTCAGTAACAGACTCTATACCTAATAGAGTTTGCAGGTATGTTCAACATTCCCTCCTGACAGTTTGCCTGGATGGCAGCAGGATCTGGTGTCATGTGCAGTTTGCTGACATCATATCACATGTTGTCGTGATACTGAAGTTCAAATGACACAAACATGACCTATGATGCAATGTATGGCTGAAAGTTTTGAAATATAGGTAGAAATAGATGAGAATCAGCTGCATTGATACATCAACTAATGGGATAAAATACATGAAACTACACTGTGGGAGTGTATATGGATGGAAGTGAAACACTATTTGTCAAACCCTCTTGTCTAAGCATCGAACTTGGCTGCTTTTGCTCTACAAAAGGAAATTCTTTCATTTCCTGATTAAAGTGTTATCAAATACCGTTCCCATCTCATCCCCACTCACAGAACAGTTTACTGCACTCCTCCAGGCTTGTCCTGTTAGATGTCTCATGTCACTGTTAGTTTGGCTTGTTTTTGACTGTTGACCCAGTTGTTGTCAGTTATATAAAACCTACATGGTGACGGCCTCTTTGGGGCATGCCTGAGAAAACGCCAGAAGTGTTGTTATTTGCTAGCCAACTCTGTTTGTTTGTCTGCTATGACGACGTTTGCAGTATGATGTTTGTCCTAAAGAGCAGAGATTAGAGGTGAAGACCCTGCAACCTGATGCTCCCGGGAGTTTTTTGGGATTATTTATCACCTTATTAGAGCATTTATTTAGTAAACCAGTGTTTTGCAGGGTGTTTGTGTGGAGGAGAGACTGCAGCCTCATTGGTTTAAAACCCAAACTCTTGGCCTTGGAGTTCAGACCATTTACCCACTAACACTCCACAGGCGCTACTCAATGTAGCACAGGGGATACGTTAAATGCAGGAGAGATATTTTCCCTTTGTGGGTTTATAAAGGGATATTTTATTGAATTATAGTAAGTCTACAGACCCCCTGAACCTTTGCACAGTTTTCCACATTACAAGCATATTCTTTATGCTTTGAATTGCAATATAATGGGATCGCCAAATACAAATACATAATTTTGAAGTGCTCATTTTCTCATGTTTTGAAAAGTGTGGCGTGCATTTGCATTAAGCCCCAAAGAGTCAATAAACTTTGTTGAAAAGCCTTTATCAGTTGGTCTTTTGTCATTAACTGCTGAGCAAATCTAGAGACAGAAACCTTCATCCTTATCTCTTGAAAACATAAATCATATTTAGTCAGATTGGGTCAAATTTCAGGACTTGTCACATATTCTTAACTGGACCCCACTCATTGATCTGAGCCGTCCTTGGCAGTATGTTATAATACACTGATCAAAAACCATTGAAGTGAATATATAAAATACACAGATTCTTTGTGTTTGGTGAAGAAGGTGAAAAAGTGTGAGACGCGGAGCTAATTTTAGTAAAAGTTCATGGACAGGCAGCAGGGCAAAGGACAAGTTTAGTTGACAGAGGGAGTGCGATGACTGTGATGGAAATGATGGATGAGTGGAGAGGAGTTACACAATGATGCTATTTTTATTTGTTCTGCTGCGCTAAATCTGCTCAAGCTATATTCTCCAGAGTGACTTTTGATGAACAGAGATATTAACACATGAAGGTCAGTGTTCACTAAAAGTGTGTTACAATAAATAATTGATGATTTTAGTCAACTGTTAAATTCATATTTACTACATCAGAACATTCAGGCTGTCTAGGTTTGGGCCTGATGAGTTAAAGGCTGATCTGAGTTAATGATCCTACACATTGAGATAAATTGATTTAAAACTGATCCAACAAGGATATTCAAATCAGATGTCATCTGTTTAAATTCACAATCTCAAGGAAAAAGAAATAATTAGTAAAGAAGAAGCAAACAAGCCTTAGATGATGCCATGGATATTAGTTTGCTGTGTTATTTATTTATTTATTTATTTTTTCAGGGGCCATTTGCCTCCCCTGCAGTTATTATCAACTCACATATTGTCTTAACTACTTCCCTTTCTGATACCTCATATGTTTTCATATAAGATTAAAGCAACACTAATATAGTCACTTTGATAGGATCTTAGTAATAGGCCACTACAATCCTTGTAGGTCCTGATAACATTTGCCTCTAAAATGTTCTGAGATTACTGTAAATAAAGTCAAATCCGCTGCTGTTTTATAAAAAGAAAAATGTCTTAACAGTTCAGCTTTAGCTATTTTGGCAGAGATTTAAACAAAACATATTTAGAGCTATTTATTTACATGTTTAAAAGGTGTTTTGATTCTTGTTTTGTTACTGAATAGATTGCATTTTTTCAAAATGCACTAAAAAAGGTAAAAATATTTTGCAGAGCAGCCATGTTAAAATTGGCAAATAAACAACTTTTTGGTAAAAAAAAAAACAAAAACAAAGGATATTTAGTTAAAATTAGTTCTAAACATCAGATTAAACATCTCTGCAATTTAAAAAAAAAATATCTACTGATTATTGCATTGGCTTGTTTTTGCAAAGCTTTGACCAGCCTATAATGATTTTTAGCTTACTCAGATTAATATATAGAACTATTGCTGGGAACATTTAAAATATTTGTTTTGCTGGAGGATGTGATTATTTATTTTTAGAGTACAGAAGATGTCCCATGGTGTATGTGAGAGAGCCGTCTCTGCAAAACAGGGTTTTACCATTTCCAAACAAAGACCAAATAAAAACAAATGAACATTTTAAATTATCTTTACGCTGTTAGATCAGTTTTTTGAGTGGTTTGTATCTTTAAATGTCAGCCTGCTTCATTTTGTTAAAATAAAGACAGAGTTGTTTAATCCAAATGGTTCATCAGCAGTTTGGGAGCCTCAAATGTTTTTATTTCTTGATAAGTACATTAAAATATATGGGGTCAGGAAATAGGCACAACCTAAAAAACTACAGGGTTACGATTAGGATGTTTAGTCCAGATCTCAGTTTGTCTCTTTGAGGTGATAATCTTTTGTCTAAATCATAAGCTTGTTCCTGCCAAGGTTTGAGTAAGTAGGTTTGTATTGTCAGAAAAGTTTGAGAGACAATAGATTTATTTCTGGTGAAGAACAATGAGAGGACTTTCAAGTCTGGTCAGACCAAACACATGCACCAGTTTCATGTTCATTCTACATGAAATAACAGGTTAAGCCATAAATCCACAGATACACTGAGCACAGATCCTGGTCTTTTTGCAGTTTTGGTTCTTCATTACCTTCTACAGACTGTTACATATCTGATCCCATATGTGACAGTCTGCCAATGGGGGTGTAGTTAGATGACTCCAATAAAACATACCTATGGTATGGATATATGGATATTTGAAAGCAGGCAAAGCTGATCTACTAACCAGTTGCACACATGGTTTTTATCTAAAATGAGAGGAACAGTAGGTGCAAACAATGAGCATGCTTGCCTTCAATGTAGAAAAAAATACTGATCATGAGAAAGTACAAAATACGGAGGTGGATCTGCACACGTAATTATTTTCCAGCTGAAAAATGAAAAGCTGAAATGGATTGCGAGTATGGCATCAATATCTGAGTAGTCCGACCAGTAAGACACAAGGATGACGGCATATATAAAAAAATGTTTTCTATTTATTGTTCCAAGATTTCTTCACGACAGAAATCAAATCTAAAAATATATAGCAAAATGAGACCCCCAAAAATCAACTAAGGCATACCTAACCGAGGATAATAAACCAAAGCTGACCTCACACAATGAACTCACAGGGGAATTTATACACAAAGGCTAGCCTACACAAACATGGAGGGTTGGGAGAGAAGGCAAAGACAAACAATGCAGGAAAATAAATAACTAATTCAAACCACAACATTTTAACTATAACATAACTGTAAAAACAAAAACAACCCAACACAAAAATGTTTTAGCAGTTATGCCATTAGTAGAGAGAGAGGCAGATTCATTAACACCAAGTCCCCTGCTTCCAGCAGCCTGATGGTTTGTTCCACTTCCTGGTTTGCCTTTTAATCAGTCCTCTTCCCCAGCCAGTCCTTCAAACTCAGCAAACACAGTAGTTAATGACTCAGTCAAGCAAAAGTTGTTTACTAAATGTACACACCTATAATAGTAAACAACCTAATGCAATAAACACAAAAACATAAATTATAAATATATTGTGTGAAAATGTTTAAATAAATAGTAATACTGGGGACAAGATGAAGGAACTCCAAATACAGTGAGAGATAAGAGAAATAGAACCATCTTTGCAATATTTGAATAGTCAGAAATAGCAATGTAAAAATGAATCATCAATCTAATAATGCCAGTTTGGAGCTGCAGGATTATGATTCCAGCACACCATAACTTTATTGCATGATGTGTTGAATGGCACTGGGTAAATGCTTCTATATTGCCCAGAAAAGGTGGCAAAGGTCTGATGGATGTTCCTCGCTATGTAGGGAAAATGACTTTTGCATGAGAAAGATGAATGCAATAGGACTGCAGGTAATCTTCATGCATTAAAGCAAAACAAAAAGGACATAACTGAACCAAGTAGAAAGATTTAGAGCTACCTGAAAATATTAAACCATCGTTTATTAATGTTTTGTTTTATAACTTTAGCTTTCATTATTTTTATCTCTTCAAAGGTTTTAACTATTGTTTTCTAGCACTTGATACTTAAATGTGGTAATTTGTAATATGCATACGACTTATTATTACCTTTAACTTCCTTTGTTTTGTATTGCATCTTTTGCAGCCATGCTGCTCTTCAAAGCTCTCCATAATGACAACTATTAGCACATGCAGCATCTTCATTTTATAGTCAACAAATTCAACATTTATGGGCATACTTTATTCTAAGTGTCCAGTGTTTGCAATCTCTCTATAGTTGGCAATTTTATTGGCTTGAACTCACCTTAACACTTAGACCAGGTGTTAATCTGGTACCTTAGATGTGAGGATGGTGAGTGCTGCTTAAACAAAAACAGTATATTAGATGTTGGCATTAAAAGTTTTTTCAACCGGCAAACTATCTTATTGACATAAAGTGCCTACATACACTCTATATTATCGGATAATTGATTACAAAAATATTCTGCAACTGCAATACCATTAATATTAAAGTTTAATGATACATTCAGTGTGATACATTTTGGTTCTGATCTATTCCACAAGAGTCATCTGGTCCAAACAAGTATCCAAACCAAAATTAAAAGAAGGAAATATAAAATTGTGTATATTATAACATTTAAACATTTAAAAATCATAATTCAGTATAATACTAAACTAGAATAAAGTGATACTCCATGGTTTAAAGTAGAAAATGCCTTGTTTACTGTGACAACATGGAAGCAGGTAGAAAGAAATCGGCTACATGTTGATGTGAGCATTTCAATTGAGACACATTTATTTCCAGTATGTGCAGTGATTGTTTTCAGGCAGAAGAGGGCGCTGTTAAAAAGGCCCAGCCCTTTTTTACACTTCCTATAATGATAATAGCTTAGTTTTTGCAAACTAAGCTTATTAAATCTGTTGAGGCTCAGATGGCGTGAGTCTCCAAAGATGAAAGGCGTCACTCTCTTTTTCTAAAACCTTGCATAAGCTTTGGCTTCTGTCCAGGAGTTATTATTTCCCTCAGCCAGGATCTAATTCTGGAGGACATCTGACCACCTTTACTTCTTCTGTTAAGTCTTTCATGTTCTCTGCAGCCTGGCTTAGATATCATTTGATTTGCCCCCCCGGTCCTGTTGTCTTTGGAGCATTTTCCCCCTCTCTGTGTTCAGACAAACACAAATTGGGTCTTTGTTGATGAAGTGGCTCCTATGTTAGATTCCTAAGCAGTGAGTGTATCAGACACACCCATGCTGCCAAACAGGACCGCTTGAACACATCCACATTTGCCTCAGTGTTGCTTCAAACTTTAAGTCTTTGACACCTGAACCAGAGGCCAGCTTTCTAAAGTCTCACTTCATCATTTCTCCTTAAAAAAAATCTGCCCCAGACATTTTTTTCTCTAGCTTGAACTGGTTTATTCAGTTTTTTCATGCAGGGAGCAGCCAGTGGGTTGGTCACAATGTGTGAAACTGTCCAATCCGACTGAGCCTGCTCTGCTGGCTTTGGAGGAAGAGAGGTGGGGTCTGTACTGGTTTTTTAGGAGGGGCGGAGCAGCAAGTTTTGTATCACTGGGCGTGTATTGCTTGTGTGTTTCTGCGTGTTTATGTGTGTATGTGTTTGCATTGCGTGTTTGCTTGACATATACTGCAGGTTTGAGTGTTTCCAAAGCAAAGGAAGCAGTGCTAGTGGAAATAATATACAGCAAACCAAAGGATACTCGGAGTCAAACCTATGGTATGTATCTTCGACTTTGTGCTTTGCTGTTAGAAACTCTCTGTGCGAAGAAGCTTCCTGTTAGATTGATACCTGTCAGAGTGTCTGATGGCTGCTGTCTGTAGGCTCAGAAAGCAGCAACCAACAGCAGTCATTCATCCTGTGGTGATCAGTTTTGCTGTCTGTTAACTATCAAGTTTAAAAACTACTTTTTGGGCTCAAGGGGAGTTTAATGTGTTGCTGCTCCAGCTGTTGCTCTGCTGATACTCAGAATGGGATCCAAATAACACATTAGCACAGAACTATTCTGAACTTGATGTTTAGGGCTTCTAATAATACTTATAAATACAGCAGAACTTTAAAACTTCAATATAGATTTGTCAAACATAAAGATGGGGAATCAGGAAATGCTCCTGGATTGTTGTTCTCTTTTATTTTATTTGCTCTTTTGATGGATGCTCCAGGTGTCCTAGCTTATTTTGGCCCTCTTTTTTAGCCAAGAATAACCTCAGTGCAAAATAGGGCAAGGGTTAAAGTGTTTTGGTTGTAAACGGCACTGAGTTGAGCAGCTCCGATTGTATTAGAATTGCCACGTAAAACATAGGTATGAGAAATATTGCTTTGGAACCACTAGGCCACTTGCTTCCTTCATACTTTGAGATTTAAACAGAATATTATGGCCTACATGCCAACGCAAAAACCTTGATTGTTTCATTTTAAGCTCATATCTTTGGTTAGATTCAAATAAAGCTGAAATAGTTCACATAAAACAGTTTGTTAATATGAAGACGAGGGTGAACAGTGTCCTATCAGCTCTGAGTCTTGTAAAGCAGGTTATTAACTTACAGCATAACTCCTTGATGAGGTGTTAACTCGGTCATTCAAGTTATACTATTCACCTTCATTCACATCAGTTTAAACAGAAGTGTTTCAGGGAAAAAAGCTTTCTGCATGAACTTTCCCCTTGATGGACTCTAAAGCTTACGTCATTACCTCTGTTTAAGGGATCCACATCATCTGTAGCTACCGGTGCTATTTAGAAGCTGTGATAGCAGCTAACTGAGGATACATTTTCTGCCCTGTTTGTTATGTTGGGTGGGGCAAAGCATTAGTCATCAGTTTTCATAGGAGGGCCAAGCTTTTATCACTGTAGTTTGGTGAGGTGTCACACTGTCTCTTTATTCACACATGGCAAAGCCATCTCCCTGGTTACTATTTGTGCACAAATGAATGATGGCCAACCTCAAGCCTTTAGTTTCCTGTGCGAGTTAAACAACGGCAGGTTTCAAGTAGCATGCTGTTTTCCTGCTCCGCTTCAGGCTCCTCTGGTCATGTGATGAGTCTGCCAACGTTACGGTTCCACTAGCTTCTGATGCACTGCATGGTTTCTGTTTGTTAGCCTCCATATCAAAGCAGATTTTTTATTTCAGTGAGCAGTATGGTTGAATTAATATTTATTGATATTTTGTAGATAAATGAAAAGTTGATTTATGTAATCATACCTTTAAAGCAAGATCACTCTAATTTTGCACAGTGCTTTCTTGCAGCTGGCTCATAATTTAAATTAAAAAAAACCTTTCACTTTAACAAAGTTGGAAAGAAAACATAGGAACCGTTTTCTGGTGGTGAGCTCGAATCAGTGAGTGGTCTGCAATCTTTTATTCGGTGCATTCCTGAACTTCACTTTCAGAGTCACCCAGGAAGGAGTGCTGATGCAAGGCAGTGAGGGAGAAGATCGCCTCCTAAATTAAGAGCAAAGTTTGTGTAAGGAGAAAAGAAAAAAAAAAGACTAATCAGCCAATATGAATTTATGTTACCAGCTGTTGTCAAAGAGAATTTGCAGTGATTAAAATACTGGATATCACATCCATTACATTTATTATGTAGAAGAATAATTTTTGTATCTCTGAACAGCATAAAATCTGTTATGTTTCTATCAGTCACATGGACAAAGGATGGATCCTGTGCTTTGGTGGTGGATCTGAACGGTCCCCGTTCAGTCCAAAGGTTGTGTCCTTGGGTGACAAACGCAGCATGGTCAGAGTGACCAATACACCCCGACCCCACTTCAACTCTCCGATGTCTAAGGATGACCCAGGATGGATTTAAAGCAGTGGTAGAATCGTGCTGGGGAAGTGTCCAGTGTGACCGCTGCTGTATGACTTCTGTTGTCTTTTTGTCGGTCATGAGAGCCTCCAGAGGTGTCTCCTTTACTTCCTCTACTTCCTTTCTTCAAGGTCCAGCTCTATTTGCATTTACTGGACATTTCTGACTGTTTTGCGGCAGCAAACAATCTGCACTTTTTGTTTAGTGCTGATATTCTGAAATGTCGAGCTGGCTTGTAAGATGTTCAGGTCCAGTCAGATTTTCTCTGTCACACTGCGTGTGTTCCTTAGGACATACGATTTAGCTGCTTATTTTCAAGCTGCTGTTTTAGAGGATCCATGAGGAATGTAGGAATGCAACAGAAGGTCACTGCTGGCAGGAGGTGCTTAGGCTGTTCTTTATTAGATGCATCTCTTATGTTCATTTTTATCATAATGACTTTCAAGTCCTCTCCTCCCTCACAGATTCTCTTTGAAGTCGCTGCATTTCTTGGACAAGAACTCATTTTTGAAATTCATATTGGCTGTTTCGTTCCAGTGTCTGTAGTTTTTGTTATATCAAAACATTATTCTGGGAGGTCAGCATAAGCCAAATCTGAGCAGACTTTAACGTTTTCTCTGACCTTCTTATGTTTTCAACACAGGGTTAAGAAAAATAACAGTGTGTGTGATTGGTTGCCTGCTGCAACACTGGTTTGAATAAGCGCTGCCTTGCCTTTTTTTTTTCCTAAATACCACCTGAAGTAGGTGGGGGACTTGTGCAATGCTTTTGAAAGCAGACTTAGCCTGAAGGGAAGGCAAAAATCAAAGTGAACTCTGTTTTTTAAAGCTCAGTTTTAAGATAGAAATACATGGTTGTATGTGTAAAAGCACAGTGATACCACTTTGCAGATAAAAAAAATGAATTTTGTTCTACCTCCATTCATTTTAAGTTAAAATCTAAGTGGCTCCATTGTCAGCAGAATGAGGGACACATGGGGGAGCCCTCCTTCTACCCACAGGTCATGTGTCTCTGTTCAAATGCACCAAAAAGCCTTTTTCTGTCATCAATCATCTCTTTTTCCATTTACTTACCAACTGCTCTATACGAAGGCCATAAAATGGCAAAACCAGAATCTCTGTTTCTTGTAGATTATTCAGAATAAAGTTTGATTAGTTTGTGTTTTGTCCATATTATCTTCCTCTGTCTGCATTGAGCCAACACATTGCAGCTCCCACTTCTCTTTGACTTTGATTAGCAACTGAAAAGACAATCAAGATACTATTGATATAGATTTTACTTGTGCTGCCCCCTGCCAACATGCCACCCAGGGCAGAGATTCATAGTACAGAAGTTGCCCTCTATTTTTAGCTCTTTGTAGAAATGAATCTCAATTCACTGTGAATAGTAATTTATGTTAGCAGCACTACTTTCTGGAACGAAACACTGATGTTTACTGTGGCAGGATGACTTCCTCTGTGGCAGAAGGGGGGGGATGCCCTGGGTACTCATTACCTCACTTCTTCCTTTGTACCACTTCCCTCTCTCTCTGAATAATCAAACTTCTAACAGTCTTAAAATCTTACAATATGGGAGATAGGAGTGGGTTTGTTTTCCCAACTATTTAAGCTAAGTCTTGTTTGGATTTTGAGCTTTTTTTTCCCTTTCTTAGCTGCAAGATATGAATATTCTTTTTTTTTTTTTTTTTTTTTTTTTTTTTTTTTTTTTTTTTTTTTTTTTTTTTTTTTTTTTTTTTTTTTTTTTTTTTTCTTACATTTGAGCCATTTCTCTAAAACATCCCCTTGGTATAAACAGTAAGGAGTTCGGTTTGCAATGAAAAGTGGGGTTGTTGTTCATTTAAGTGTGACTGACTCTCCTGGGGGGGAGAGGAGTATATATGTGACTCCTCATCAGGAGTCACAGATTCCAGATGAAGTTGATGGACTCTTTTGCTATATCTGTATCTTTTTATTCTATTCCTCCAATCATAATATTCCTCTTCTGTGTATTTGGACTCCTCACCAACACTTCTTTAAATATCTGAAAATTGTTGCAGGTGGAAAAAACCCCAATTATCTGAGTTGGTAAAGTTATCAGACATAGCTTTGATAAACGTCTCTGTGAACAAAGACGGTGAATTATGTTGAGCAGCAGGCTCGGTTACGTCTGAATACACAGGGTGAAAACAGCACACAATGCACTGGGCTGGATGTGAAACTCACAGCAGCAGGAATCCCATCTGAACATCTGAGGTGTGGAGGATCTCCACTCATTCATACCGTTTAAAAGAGCTGGGCTGGGCTCTACTGCGAGTTCAGCTCCACCTGGAGACTGTGGCCTGCGTCCAACATACAGACAACACAAACACCTTCATACGTACACTTTTTATCCCTCTTCTTATGTGAAATTCATTTCCTAGATTCATCATGTGATACAGAGTGAACAAATAGAGCAGATGAATGTTTTCTTGTAGTTTAAAGGTAGATTTATTTGGCTGACGACAGCTCCTCAACCTTCATAGATGTTATCCTCAAGGTGGAGAAAGTTTCTCCTAGGAATAAAATAAAACAAGGAACACCAGTGATTCCTTATTGTATAAATATTTAAAGTAATGATTGCTGCTCATATAATGTATTTCTATATGAAGAGCTAGTTAGCTGTTTCTCTATACTTATCTTGGGCTTAAAACTCATCATAACTTGAATCGTTTCTATGAACCCATGTTATTTCAGGCTAGAAAGGCACAACAAAAAACTTAAAAGATTTAAGATTTGGAGTTTAAATATATTCACTTCCCTCATATCTTTGCTAAAACTCGTATAGCATGTTGCAGGGAAACCAGTCACTTCTTGTAGCCATTACGCTCAGATGCTTGAAAACACCTTTTATCATAAATGGTAGAGCTTATATAAATGAGTTGGTTCCTGGCACAGACCTGGCTTTCATACACAGCCCATTCATTTTTAATGGTAGTAAATTCTACACCTTTCCAGAGGCTCCATATCTGCTTTATCATCCCATGTCTAGTTTGAATGTGTGATTTAGTAAGCTGTTGATATTTTGGTGAATTAACTTAATAAGCCATCCAGGCACATCTGTAGTAAAACAGCCCTGCAGCATAATTCTGCCACCACAATGCTTCATGCATTGTTCTTTGGTTTTAAAGCCTCATCTCTGTTCTTCTTATCAGCCTTTTTTTCTTTGTCAATTAACCCTTCTGCAAAAACAACAAAATAAATTTTAAAAGCTCACATTAGTGTCTGCAATAGTTCAGTCCAACTTGAAATCATTAATATAGAAGTATGTTGCGTTTAGTTTTCGGTTGCTATCTTCTCAGTCTGTGTTTATGAGAAAACACATTTCCCCCTGGAGAGGGATTGCCTTTAGTCTGGCTAGTTTCTTGGTTGTTTTTGAACATAGTTCATGTTTTCTGTGGGTTTTAGTTTTATCAAAAGATTGAAACCTGAACCCAGTTTGGTTTTCAAAAGATCAGTGCTCTCAAACTAAAATTAAAAACTGGTTTTGGAACCAAAAAAATCAGACGACACTGATATTCTGCTGTGGGTCCATGACCTCTGTTGTTATTCTCAATATAAGGAACATTCTTAACACCAGATCCTTTCTAGAGATACATCAGCTTGACTGAACTCTAATTGCTCAAATAGCAAGAGTTAATGTTTTTAGAAGCGTGTTGATTCTTAGAGAAATTGAGCTTACAAGAACGGTTTTGACTATATAAGGATTAGGGGAAAAATCCCAACAAACAGAATCCTTAGCAGTACCTAAAGATGTGTATGTATAACCATAACAGCTGCATTAAGAGGCTTAAAAATCTGTTTTTATCTCACCTATCAACTAGTTTGACTGGTGGTGGTACTCTGACAGTATTTACTTTAGGCTAAGATCATTTTTGTTTTTCTTCAAATAGTTTTCTAGCAAACAAAAATTATTCTGGTTCCAAAACGGTTGCCAGTAGTTATCTTTACGTCATTCAGTCTTTTAAATGTGCGTTTGGGCAAACACTTGAAAGTGAATTAGTAAGTAGATTAGCATTTATTTTACTAGGGGTGACCTCAGCTGAAGAATCGATTGCTGTCTCTGCTCCCTGTTGCCGTGGTGACCACTGACAACAATAATACTGAGTGTCTTTGCACTCTGTTGTCATACAGCAGTCACACCCCTCAGCTCACACCCTTCAGCCAGGAATGCAGCACTGCATTCATCCATCTTGACTGCTGCTGTTTAGTTTTTGTTCCTTTTTTTGAAAATGTATGATCTTTCTGTGTCTTGACTTGGAGAAGTGTGCGATCCATTTTTGCTGGTTTTCCAGAACTAATTTTTATGGAATGTGTTGTTTTCCCCCAATCTTGTTCTTCTTAAACCCAAATCTCTTACTGTGGATCTTTATGTAATTAAGATGTTTTCTTGCAGTCGATGATAATGTGTGACTTTTTTTTCCTTGTGTTTTTCTTGCCTCCAGTCGCAGTCAAGCCAGTCTACACCCAAACCGGCACCTCAGGTCTCTACTGGGAGCCCTGCACAGTTCGAGGTATCAAACATTCCTTTGTAATGAGATTTAACCTCGTTTCTACTTATCCTTTCTCTCTCAAAAGAAAATAGTTTGTTGACTTCCTGTGTCTGGCTGACCCAGACCACCTCCCCATTATTCTGCAATGTTCCTTTTCCTGCTGTGGCACATAGTATGTCTTTACAGTAAGAGCTGCGATATCTAAAGGAAAGGAGCAGATGCTCTTTAAAAATCATCCCCGAAAGCATTAGTTGTGAGATGCTTCTTGTTCAATATCAATCTGGATTTATTTCCAGATATTAAATGTTTGACATTGAAATAAATTCTTTGTTAAACAATCAGATCCCCGTTTTTTTTTTTTTAATTTAATGCATCTTGAAGCAACCATGAACCTTAAATATTTTCAGATTTTGTCGTGTTACAACCACACATATTTATACATTTTATTAGGATGTTATGAGTTTGACCAACACTAAGTGCTGTATAATTGAGAATTATGTATGGTTTCCAAATTTTCTGTTAAAAAAATCTTTAAAAAAATCTGGTTGGTATTCCTCTACCAGCTTTGCAATAGTGGAAATTGATTATTCATTATTTATTCATTTGCCAAATTAACAACAACTTTAGAGCAAAGATTAAGCCAGACTGAAGTAACAACAAACACCTTTTGCATTTAAAAGGAAAAAGCTTCATTGTCAGTAAATATACTACATCCAGAATTCCCCCAAGAAACACAATTTCAACTTTAACCAGATCAAATTCTCCAAAATAAAAAAAAAAACATCTAAAGTATCTGTTGATTTTGTTCATCTGTTATTAAAGAAAAAACAGATTAATTGAATCTGCAAAATAATTATTAGTTGCAGCGCTACTTTGGACACATAGAAACTCAAACATTTAGCCGTTTGTCTTTACAAATCGGCTAATGCTCGGTGAGCGGCTTCTTTGAGGGGATAATTTTTTTCTGATGATTATATCTTTTCTTCAGTCAGTTGAAGTGAACTTCAGCCCCTTTCTTAAATCTTTTGCACCTCAGGTTTTCTTCATGTGTGTGTTTCACTGTGGTGTTCACACACCACACATCTCCCATTGAATTTTTATTCCCACAGTTTATTTTTAGTGTCCTTTACCCAGAAAACCTTCATCTACGTGTTTGTTTGGTTCCCCACATGGCAAGCAGAAAACTGCAAACAGGACTCTTAATAGTTTTATTCATTTATTTTTGTTTTCCACAATCAACATCTTTTATAGTTGTCGTATTTAAAAGAGAGCATAATTAATTGTCTTGCTCTCTCACCTGAGCCATTGATCTCAGCAGATTCTCCAACGTTACTAAAGGCATAGCTAAGTGCAGCTACTATCTTCATGTTTTTAATTAAAGGAAATTGTACAAAATAAGCATCATTTTGTTCCCATTTTACAAGTTGTGTTTTTTGAATCTCATCCAGTTAATAATAACCTGTTAAAGTACTTTAAATGATTGGTTTTAACATAATAAAAGTAAATGATTTAAAAATCTAAACAACAACAATATAATTTAAGTGGGTAGAAACATTAAAGGGGAAATTTTTATGTTATTAATGAAGCTCCAGGCATTACTTTACATACATCCACACCTTTTTTACTGTTCTCCTACTTGGTTGAGTTTTACTTGTTTGCAGGCAGTGAACGCAACAGCATTAGCAGCTTAAATGCTTTTGCTTGTCCATCAACCACCAGGCTCAGTCGGTGTCTGGTTTACTCTTTGGAAAAAAATGCAGAGTTTTTTTTGTTTTCACACATGCAGCATCGACTCTTTGCAGACCGACCAACATGCAGTGTGTTCGTTACTTGGAGTGAAATGGGAACATATTTTAAGGCAGCGATCCTACTGCTATAAAGGAACAAGTTATAAAAGAATTTTCAGGCTTTCTTCACACCATATGATGAGGATACATTTTGATTCTGAATAAGGCATCAGGACAAATATTTGCACATTTTTCTTACATATTGCATAGTCGTTTCTAGCTGCAAACACTGTCAGTATGTGGAGAGTGTAGATCTTTACCTCAACCCTGAAGCCCTGTACCAACTTGAAATGAATAAGGCCCTGCTCTTTGATATGGATGTATAATTTAAGGCTGATTTATACTTGAACCATTTCAGCATTCACGCCCTTTTGTACAACTGCTCTCACCTTAGAGAACTTGTAGCTACGTGGAAATATGCTCCAAAATACCAGTATGATCAACCTTAGGAAACTATTGGATGACATGAAAAAGCTATAAAAATGTTGCAAACAACTTATTTTTTTACTTCTGGTTGTAGTTTGGTGGTGCCAGAATATTAACCCTTTAAAGCCAAATGTATCATATTTGATACATGAATTTCTGAGACCTCTGCATCATCAATGGGATACTTTTGCTCTTGAGAACCCAACTTAATAAATCAGAAATATGTAGGGAACAGAAAATGGTTAAAAGATTATACGGAAATGCCTAATGTATCAAAATTTATGGAAATAATGATCAAATTTAACTTATACAAAATGTATGTTTTTTTTCATTTTCTGTAGAATTCAATGACAACTCTTATATTAAAAAAATTCTGTCAATTATTTCATGGTTCTGGCTTTAAAGGGTTGAGTACAGCAGGAAATGGAGAATAAAATTCTGCAAACTCTGTGTCTGCGGCTTTCTGCATATAGATGCATCAAACATGAACCAGAGTTATCAGTCAGTTAATACTGAACTCATAGTTTAGACTCAGATGCTACCTGTGGCTATTTATTTCAAAAAGGAAAAAAAAACAACAGTGCAGCAAGTAGCTTTACATCATGTCAACTCAGTCACTTTATTTTTTGGCACCTTAACATTTCCTCCTTACAAAATGTTTAGTTTTGCTATAACAACAGTAACTCAAAATGTTTAAAAAAGACTCACCAGGATGCAAATGTTGTGGATCTTGTTTGATAGTCAGCTCAGCCAATGTGTCTCTGATAGAATAAAATATACCTTATTGTCCCCGGGGGAAATTTGTCTTGGACTCAAAAGTTTGGAGTACATAGTAGTAGTAGTTCCCATTAAAAACACCTACGCTAAGATTTACAAAAGACTCCCAAACGTAGCTTTTTCCATGTCCGATGAAGCGCTCTTTAAATGCTTATTCTGCTACATGATGACAAAGCCTACACACACCACCAGTATATCAGTCCCACAGCCAAAGATAATCATAGCGAATATGAAGCAGTGGTGGCAAATCTCTATTTAACTCTGTTATATTACTGCCGCTTTCTCCTGGTTTCCTTCCTCCTCACTTCTCTGCATCTAACTGTAACAATAACGGCATCATTGCCTGTATTTTATTTTATTTTTTATTGTAAGGTTGTTTCATGAGTTGAATCTGTTTGAAATAATTCTCAGCAGCAGGTTGTGCAGCAAAGCCTCTATCATCACCTTGTGATGGTCTTTACTATTATATCAGGCAGAATATTTGCTTGGTTTCTGGAAAGGATCCTTTTATTAGCAAGATGTCCAAAGTGTGGCCTGCAGGCCATTTGTAGACCTTGGAATGATGTTTTATGGCCCCTGGATTTGAATGAAGGCTGATGCAGATGAACACATTTTTAATGTAAAGTGGAAAATGTTGCTTATAATGCAAATGTTTCATGTTTTATTAACCACATTTTATGCTTTTAGTTTGACTTCATAGTTTCTTTGTTTTGTATGCAATTCTTACAAACTCAGATGTAGCTATTTTTTGGTTTTCTTTAGGACAAAGGCTTCCATATCCTATTCTCTTTTACACATTTTATTTATTTATATATTTTTTTACAAAAACAATATTTTAAATCAAGAAATTGGGCAAAATGATCCATCAACTCCAAAACTGTCGAAAGCATTTCGTCTTGTTTCCCTTTGGATAAGGCTAATATCCAAAACTTTTTTTTTGTTCTCTACATCAGTTTTATAAATTATTAACTGTGTCATTATATAAGCAAAATAGGATTTTTGTGGCATCTTCCCCCCCCCCCTTGTGTTAAAAGATTGCACACCACTCCTCTGGGGGGGAGGTCAAGTTGGTCTGACTCTCCCTCCTGAAATATTTCCTGACAAAGATTGCTTAACTCCTGATACCTAGACCACATACCTAAAACAACAAAGTTAACTACAATGAAAGCAACATTATCCTAGGTATTGTTTTTGTCATACATTCAAAACCATTTAGTAAATATGAGGGACTTCAGAAGGAACCAGAAGCCTTTGTTTGTATATTTAATCTGCATGGAAAACTGAAACTACAGTTATATAGGTTTGTTGTTTTGATCCACTTCCCCATACTTGGTGCTTTGCAGAAGGCACATTCAGGATCCACTATGACCACAAAACCCGGGGCCATTACCACAGCAGCAGGCGGGGCCACAGGGAGTGGCATGACAGCAGGAGCAGCTGCTAAAGCTGGAACTGCAGGAAAGGATTCACCTAAAGCCAAAGCAGAGGTAGACGGATCCTGGTTGTCAAAATAAAACTGCTGGACGCTCTTTGGTGTAACATCATGCACCACATTCTTCCTTTGGGCTACATTCTTAGTGCTGTCATTAAGGGGAAGCTGGAATCTGTCCTTTCCTGGTTTCATCTGTTTACTAAGAACCCCTCTGTGGTTCATCCATCTACATGTTTTGTTGTGTCAGAAGTTGGTCACTTGCTGTGCTTGTTAAATGGGTTCTCATATCATCCCGCTTGGGCTGAATACTCCTCACACACTGCAGTGCTGACCTCAGGTTTTCCAATCTTCCTTTACACACATCCTCCATGGCTGAAGACTAACATAGATCTAACCGGTGCTTCTGTCAATGACGTGTCATCAGCTCCGATGTCTATCTTGATGGGTTGTGCTCTTTCAGTTTTATTGGTGAAAAATGCCAATAAGAGGTCAAATGTCTTGTATTGTTACATCTGAACAAGGCACTGTTTGCTTTTTAAATTATTTACATTTTCCATCTTAGTTTTCCCTAGAACTTTTCACCAGTTCCTTATGCAGTCACAGCTTAAAGATGCTGTAACTCTTTGAGGTTTCATATTATCGCTTGGTTACGTGTCTCTAGGCTTCTCCAGGTTCACAAGTCAAAGCCACAGTCCAATCTCCTGGCTCTGGAACAGCTGGCACCACTGTGGACAGCAAACCTAAAGACACAGCCAAGGTAGACTCTACTTTCAGTCCAGGAGGACCCAGCTGTGGTGCATCTTACCGTTGAGGGTGTCTTACCTTTGCCTCCTGGTTTTTCTTTTTTATTTTTTGTACTACCTTCAGTTACAGAGCTTTGCTTGGTCTAGCTCATATCTTTGAGTTGAAATCTTTCCATTTGACACTTTAAGAGATGTCTTTTCAAGCTGTTTTGTTTTTTGTTTTAAACACAGAGGTTTCATTTTGAAGGAAGTAGGAGTGACCCAGAATATTTGCTCTTCAGCTTTTTGTTCAGCATGCCTCTGCTTATCCTCCAATAACATTACACAAACCTTACTGCAAACCTTAGTCACTTCGATGAACTGAATAAAACTTGCATCACTTTCTTTGCATATCTTTTGACTTTTCAAAGCTGGAGGAGGCTTTTCTTTTTCCTCTGAATATTGGTGACTCACTTTCCGGCCTCCTGTGTGTTCTCTGATTTTGCATATGGACACTGGATGTGGACTTGGCCTGTAAATTAGTTGCATTTCTTGCATTTTAGAGCTCAACTACAACTGCAACAGTCAAAACTGAAGCACCTAAAACTGATGCTGGTAAAACGTCTAATGCAGCTGCAGTAACTGTGGCTGGAAAAGTTTCAGCACAAGTGAAGAAAGAGGACACTAAGCCAGCACAAACTAAGGTAGATAATCATAATCTAACCTGTGGCTGGAGGCTGGATAAACGTTTTTGGGTTTTTTTCTTGTCAAACGTTAAAAGTTTTTTTGTTTTTTTGCGTTTTTAGATTGAGGATGCCTCAGATTGCATTCAGTTGTCTCAACAAAGCTTATGCTTTTTTTATGATGCTGATTCTATGTTGCAGGTGCAGGTGGAGGTTCCTCCCTCCACAGTAAAAACAACAACAACCAAACAGGTAAAGCCATTTTAAAGTGTTTTCTATGTAAGACTTGTTGCTTGCTTGTGGCTTGCTGAGTCCTGTTACCTGTGCAGAACCCTGCTGCAGATCCATTAGATGCCCTGGTCAGCACACTACCATCAGCTGATTCTCTTGCTCCCTCACAGCCTGCTTACTCAGGGTCAGAGGTTGTGGAGGTACAGCACAGCTTTGCATGCATTTGATTCAGCATTTATTGGACAAATGATCGCTATCTTGCATGGCTCTGCTTTGTGTAATTGTATGGTGCATGTTTCTTAGAATGTAGTCACCTTTGAGACAGTCCCGAAGTGCGGAGAAAGAGACGACACCCTGCCTCCAGGATACAGATTGCGAGATATGGTCTGTCTTCTGCAAATGTTCTTTTGCTTCATGTGTTTCAGCTTCATTTTCTATGCATGTTTCTTTTTACGGTTGCTTTCTTAAGGCCTGCTTTAGCAGTAGAAAAGCTGTCGCACAGATGAATCAAACTTTGCTGACCCTTTAGATTTTAATGGATAATCTTTGTTATGTTTACAGCTCGATCAGGTTGTATGAAAATATGCAGCACAATTTGATCAGACAGAAAGAGCAGATAGTAGGAAAAAGAAACAAAGCATGTAACATGAAACCATCTGAACTCGAAGGTCAATGTTGTTACTTTCTGAACACACTGCACTGGCTTTTAAAACTCCAAATGAGGTTCATGGAGGATGACCCACAAGGCTTCAACTATTGACAGAAGTATATAAAAACATCCAAATCGTTACAATCTCCAAAATATTTCAGTTCTATGATGTTTATAGATATAAATATCAAAGGATAAGTCTGATTTTTTTTTCCGATATAAAAACACAGTGAGGCACACAATAAGTATTTATAGGTTATTATGTTAGTTTAGATATATTTCATTCCCGGTTATGGAAGAATTCCAGCAAACTTGCTTTTATCTGTACATGTTGAAGTTATAGAGAGGGTGTCTATGTACCACCTGTGACTTGTTATCAAACTCCTCATAGACTTAAATTATTTTAACAGCATATAAACAAAAAAATGTGGCCTTTTTAATAAACCTTTGTTCATTTACAGAGTATTTCTTTTGTGAGCAAAATGTGTTCTTAAGTCTTGAACAAGCTCAGATGAAGGCGACACATAACAATGGTTTAAAACAATCGCTGTGCATTCCTTATTTCATAATAGCATAACACAGGCTTCTGCTGCAGCTCAAAAATGTTTATGTATATCATGCGGGCGTCACTGAGCATGTCGTGACTGACACGCTTAGTGAAAAGCTATCAGTTAATATGAGAAGGAGATACAGTTTTGAAAAGAAGCTGATAAAAGAAACAAAGCATA
>JAUZNJ010029121.1:0-12005 GCA_034780135.1 Jordanella pulchra | reverse complement strand
ATGCTCTAACACTTGCTGCAATGAGAAAAACTGTATCATATTTCTCCTGTAATTCCAGTTTGAGAATGAAGTGAAATAAAAGAAAAACAGAAACAAACAAAAAACTACTGAGTCTGGGAGGTTCTAATCACTCTGCATATCTCAGATTCTTTAATAACGTAAAAAGAGTTGAAAAAAGACTGGTAATGGTAAATGAGATATTTGTCATTAGTTGAGGCTGGAAGATATTGCAAAAACTTATACCCCAATATATTTCTTAATTTTGGATAAAATTCTGATATCAATATAAAAGCCTCAATGAAAAATTGCCAAGAAAAAAAAGAAGTACAAGATTCTGATCATTATTATTCCAAAACCAGAAAAAAAAACATCTGGTCAAACAATGGTAATCTATTAAATAATCTGAAAATTCACCCAGTAAGAAATTCACAATATTTTTAGTAGAAAGTACATTTATTGTATTGATCTATTTATGTAATTCATATATGCATCTATAATTTATTCTCAGATAAAATTATGCGTAAAACAAATGAGTGTTAAGGAAATTGTTTTCATGCATCAGTGGGGATCATTTTCTTTTTGTCAGTTGGAATTAAGAAAATGCCATAAACCTGAAGTTTTTGTTTATTTTGATCTTCGATGTTGATTTTTATTCAATAGCTAGATTGAAACCAAAATGAACAAATGAGCAGATATTTATGTGTAACTAGAAAGAAGAATCTGATGTTATAAGTCAGAACTGAAAGAAAAGCACAAATTGGTATTAATCAGTAAAAGCTTGTTTGGTGACTCTTTAAATTCTAAATATCTGTGTATACTTTGACATTTTTTTAGTTTATAACAATTTCCTCTTATTTGTTTTTGTCAAGGCCCAATGATCCCTATTAATACATATTTCAGTGACGGTGTGTATTAGATATTCTAGGAACAATAGAGATGTGTTATACCCCGATAAACAAGCAATGTCCTTTGATGATCTATCTTAAGGTAAAGTAAAGGTTATGCTGATGGACACATTCCGTTTTTTTGCATAATTACTCCACTTTCACATGGTTTCCTATACTATTCTCACAAAGTTACATTTTCTGTCCAAAATGTTGACGTTACAATCCTTAAACAATGTTCCCAATCCCTGAGACAGAAACAGCCCAGACCTAACCTCAAATATAGTTTGGTTTTAGATTTTTGAAACAAAACATGTTTTATTAAATACTAAATTCTCAAGCTTAACAGTGGAGCATGAATGACAATATATCATCCAAAGAAATCTGTTAACCGTTTTCAAACTGTGACAATAGTCCCCTGCTTGTTTTTTACAAGAAGAAAACAAAAGGAAAATCAAACAAATTGAAAAAGGCTACAAATCCCTTTATTAACATGCTAATTTACCACTCCAACAAAACAGAAAGCTAGACAAGCATACAGCTTTTGTTTAGTTTATTTCTTCCCTCACAGCTGGTTTTCCCTATTTATCTCTTCAGCAGCACATTAACTTAGAGCTCATTTGTGTTGTAAAGATTTAAAGAATGTAAGCACATCCTTTAAGATGCCTATAGTAGCACCTATCTAACATAGCCACATAGGTTGTAACACAGGACAGCTTTGATATGTACCTTCACCTGTGGCAATAGTTTCTGTAAAAGAAATAGCTCATGTAACTCAAATTCAATCAAAGCTCATAGTATAAAGAATAAGTAATTAAATGTCTGACAACATGTATTAAAATTGGCAAGAATTTAATTACTTGTAAACATAGATATCGGTATATAGTTCCAACCTTGGAAGTTAGAGATTTTATTGCATCCACAAAATTTTGTGCGCAATATCTTCATCAACACGAAAACCAACTAAATAAACATCCACATTACCTGTTAAATAGTCAAGAAACTCGATTACAATCAAAGACAGTTTTTTTGCAGATGAAACTTTGCTAATTTGTTCAACTGGAGTAAAATGCCATATATATTTTCGACACCACTGCAGTGGGGAAAAGACCTTCTATCACTTTACAAATAAAAAATGTAAAGTGTTTTTCCAGGAGGGATTTTTTGTGATTAAAAAATAGAAGTAATACAAATGAAATCATTTTTGTCAGAGGACTTCCTTCCTCAGTAAAGTATTCTAATAAATCAGCATACATTTTTAAAAATCGTTTTTTCAAAAGTGGAAAATTCACTTTTCAACAAATGAGAAAGACCTTGCTAGTGAACATCAATGCACATAAAAGGTTAGCATAACCCGATTCTTTTCTCTTTTACTAAAGTAAAGAACAATATGCAAAGGGAAGAAAATGTTACCTTCTTTAAAAAAAGGACAATCCAATAAATCACAGTAAAAAAATAAATCGGAAACAAAGGTACTGGCTTTCAGCCAATTATGCTTCATGGAATTTTTAGATTTTCTTCATTCATGGTTATACAGCACAACTATTATGTCTTGCTGATCTTAAATGTGCTTTGGCCGGAAGGTAATCCCTCATTGGGACTAATTATACTGAGTCTCTGGTGAGACAGCAAATTAGAGTAGCACCAGAGTGCAGAGGATCAGACCACAGCATCTAACAGCGTTCCTAAAGCTCATTCATGTGACAGCACTGAGAAGCTACACAACATTATTTAAAATATGTTTTAGAGGATTTAGAGCAAAGAAAACATCCAGTAAAGCTTAAAAAGCAGCAGTAATGAGCATCAGCGTTATGAAGG
The DNA here is from genome assembly GCA_034780135.1 of Jordanella pulchra. Taxonomy (NCBI): domain Eukaryota; kingdom Metazoa; phylum Chordata; class Actinopteri; order Cyprinodontiformes; family Cyprinodontidae; genus Jordanella; species Jordanella pulchra. The sequence continues at coordinate 9,303 of JAUZNJ010029121.1, read as the reverse complement.
AAATCTAAGTTAATGGTTAAACCTTGTTATCTCTTCAGGCATTTTAACTAAGCTTGATTTCAGGTTTTTCATCAAACTTCCTGTGTTGCTTTTCCTTTTTCCTGCTTCAGGGTCCAAGGAAAAGGAAAACCATGTGATGGAGCTTCGTACTCACCCCCCCACCCCCCTCACATTAAGCTGGTGCTTTAATTAAGATCCACAGTTATATTGACCTTTGGATATACAGTATATTTATCCAGCTTCTCTACTGATACATCTAGAAGTACTAAAATGTAATGAAATAGTTCATTATTTTGTGTTACTCATTTCAAAATATTAAACTTAGATATCGATTTATTACAGGGCGAGTGAACTCTATAAAGATTTTATTTATATGTGATTTTAATGACTGTGGCTCCCAAATAGTGAAAAGCCAAAATTTGGTGTCCAATTTTTTTTTTTTTTTACAGAAAAGTAAATTATCAGTAACTAATAATGTCTCACCCAAATCATCCAATTAACTCAGTGCCCAAAGGAATGTTTCCTGAGCCTTCAATAGCTCCCACAGGAAGCAGACATACCCAGAGTACTGCATCTAGTCATTCATGTACGTTTGAGGAACCCTTTAATGTCGTGTGGTAGCGAGACAGCTGCTTGGACCCAGCCCCACCTTTTAGGTGTAGCTCTTCCTCTGGGGAAGCAGGCTTCAAGCCGAGCTTACACATCACAAAACAACCCCCCACCCTTAGCTCTTTCAGACAATCAGCAGCAACATTTAGCAAACCTCTGGTGAAACAAAATGTCTGCAGAGTCTGTAATATTAACTACTTCCTAGAGGAGTCCTTTTCTGATTGAAAAAAATTTCTAAGAAAAAAGTTTAAAAGGGAAGCTTAAAAGTACGATCCTACTTTTAAGCTTCCCAGTGACGACACAGTCCTGAAAAAATGGTTGGACTTCATTTTGGAAGTAATCCTCAGATAAAAGAATGTTATATTTGTGAGAGTAACTGTGGCAAGCACTGTGGACAAAAAGGAACTCGACAGCAGACTAATGGCAAGATAATCAATAGAAGACTGAAAATCCAACACTCTAGGCCTAAATATAAATGTATAAATATAATGGAGATTCTGAGATAAACTGGTGGGTTTATATTTTATTCTTTCTTTCCTTATGTTAAAGATGTATGTCAAAACAAAAGTGGTGGGTTACACTACAGTTTAAAATCAACTAAAACAAAGTTAAAATCACTTTGTAAAAACATTTACAAGGTATAAAGTGTGGAAATCAATAACATAAATATAGCTCATAATGTTTAAAAGACAATATTTTGAAAGAAAATGCATCCTGCCCTCTTTACTTCACCTTCTTGAACCAAAAAATGACAAGTTTCCCTTGACACACAGTCTGTAACCATGTCTCATAGTGTAACAGTTGGCTGCAATTACATTTTCTGGGCATATACAGACTTTAAAAAGAGTAATAATCATGACTTTTACTCCCACACATAATAGGAGAAGATTCACAGTTCTAGCTCGAGCCGTAAACTGTTTACCATCTCTTGCAGCTCTTATTTTGCAGGGTTTTCATGGTTTATCAAAGCTTCATAGGGCCACCACTAAGTTATTCAGGTCAGTTTTTGTTTCCAGAGAATATTGCATCATCTGGCTTGAACAAAGTAACTCTTCTCTTAGGTGCAGGTTATTAATTTTTATTTTTTACCAATGGTTCTTAGCTCACAACCTTCTTGTCTAATAAGAGCTGAGATAAAACCAGGAGTATTGTTTAGCATTTCTGCTCCAATAAATCTTTCTGAATACCATGGGCATACAACACAGACACACAAGTTTTCATTGTTATCAATATAAGGACTTTACATGGACTTACATTCATTTTAGTTACAGCATTTATGCCTAACCGTGACATTTACCATAATCCTAATCAGTATATTTCTAACCCTGAGCTTGACTCAAAGTAAATTCAAACCAAACTTCTAAACTGACTAACGATAAAAACAGGGGTCGACCACATTCGGACCAGCCTTTAGTCCACACACACCTGTACAATGCAGAATATCAATGGTAACAAATACATGACCACACACAGACTTTAAAACTGTTACCCAATGACAAGTTATAATTCAGAACACAGCTGGAAAGTATGCTATGACCTTACATTGACATTAAACACTTCCAGTGTTCTCCGACATCTGAGAACAAGTTGTTTTTATTTACACTGATGCTGTTCACTGGACATTTTTGTCATTTTGGACCATTGTCTATAAACCCTAATGATGACTGTGCAAAAAACACCAAATATAACAGCAATTTCAAAGCAAACAGGAATCTTTTTACTTCTTTCTTTATTTTTAAACTAAGTTAGAAGTTTGACAAACCTTCTCCACATTTACATGCTTAAATGCACCGAGTTCCAACCAAGTGATTGGTTGGTAACAAGCCAGTAAACATAATGCCTAATAAAATGGCAGATGAAAGGTGTAGGGAATGAAATATTTTTTATGGCTGTTAGCATTACAGAAGCAACACATTACTTTCTTGGAATCTGTTGTCAAATAAATAATAGCAAATAGCTTAAAAGTTTGCAAGCAGAAAACAAGTCATGTCTTAACATCTTCCTTTGTTCAGGCATTTTATCTAAGTTGACTTTGATGCCATTTTCCAATGTTCCTTATCAGCATGTTCTCCTTTTAGTAAAATCCTAGAAGGCTGTGCTATGTCCTCTAACCAAAGCTTAGAAAAAAAAAAAAGCGCTACTGAGGGAAAAAAAACATAATTAAAGAGAACAAATCTTTGATCAGTGAAAGAAACTTCAACACATGAGTACATTATTCTTTCATTTCATTTATAATTGAACATATGTGCAACACAGTGAGCATGGCCTCTGCTGCTTCGGTTTTCTAGATTTATTATGTCAACACAGCAGCAGCCCTCTGATGGCTCAGAAATTTCCCACCAACACATGATTCATTACAGAAACTTCTGGAAGCTTGGTTACCAGAGTGCAGTTGTCTAAATTACTCTGACTTTACAAGAAATACAGAGGACATAACTATCAATTGCTTTATATATGTGAACAGAGATTTAAGAACATTTAAATTGAATGTTTAGGAATACAGGAGTAATTGTATCAAACTTGCTGAATGATGTTTGGTGGCCTTGTGTGGATACCCCCCAATAGCAAACAAAAAAGGCCTAAGATTATGACATATAGTACTGACTTTATAATGCCATAAAGAAATACCCTCCAAAGCCCATAATACACTAAAACACAGAACACAGAAAAAAAATGAAGGGTCCAGAAAACCCAAAATGTTCTTCTTTAGACAAAGATGTTCATTTTAGTTTTAATTTTCAGTTCTCAAAAAAGCTCAGCCTACCAAATAAAGCAGCAAGAAACATTGGGCATCCCTTGCACCTAATTTTAGATTGTTACGACCACAGTTGCTCGATATCACTACACATTGCCTCCAATGAGACTCCCAATCAATTTCACACATCGTCACACAGAACATAAGCAAGCATTTTTATTACGTTCAGTCAGAATTGCTTTAGTTCTCGTGAGAATTCTTTTAATTTTGTTAAAAATTAATCCCTTCTGATGTTCCCTTCTTTTATGTTTTAAAAGATTGAGGACGACTTTCTGTAGCGTTTTCATCCAATATTAGGCAAAGTTTAAGGCTTCTACAGATGGTCATGGAGGGTCATTCACAACAGAAACCTATCATTTACTTTTAAGAGAGGAAAGCTGATGTCAGCACTGTACCATACACCACTAACAACGTTTTGAGCAGACATACTGTGCATTTGTACACAAACTTTTGGTGTGGATCTCATGCAACACACAAATATACACGGTCAAACCAAAGATCACTACAGCGTCCAACCTCACCTTGTTTTGTACCATAAGACACAACTTAAAACATAAGAGTCAATGTGTAAAAGAAACAGATCCAGCAGTGAAAAAAGAGTAACTTCCTTCTCTACGTCTTTAGAGTTAGTGTTATCACCAAATGATTTAGTGAATCCATCAACTTCTGGTCTGTTATGACAGAAAAAGTTTGGTACAGCCCCAACATTGTGTGTGTAAGTTATCATGCCTTTGTGTTTTATGGAAAGGGTTAGAGGCTTGGCCATGTCCATATGCATTGATATAGCAAAATACTTTTGATAACTTCTGGTCTCCAATGCCTTAAGAGCCATAAATAAATTTGGTCAAGAGGGTAAGAGAGCGTCCTTTCTCAAAAAAAGAAATCCGACTCCCTCTTTCCAGGGGGAAGAATTAATTCAGTACATCAGCACATACGAAATTTGAATAAAAAAAAAAAAAAAAAAACAATAAGTAAAAATATGAATTGTTCCAGTTGGTTGTACTTTAAATCATAACAAATGGACCAAAAAATGCTTTCGATTCTGCCTGTTCAGGTTTTTCAGAACTGAAGTTTATTTCTATAAACAGATTCTTCAATATTTCTGTAAATTCTTCGAGTGGATTATAGAAAAATATGCACTCAAATCAAATATGTGACAACTTTTTATAAAAGCTTCTGTTTAAAATCCTTGAAAAGTTGTGATTACAAACCAACTACCAGACTGATTTCAAGGTTATTCAAGGGTTTCCAATTGCTGAATGCAAAGACTACTGGTTTTTGATTTGTCATCGAAAACTTTACTTTAAACATTTTGCACAAATGAGCAAGAGAAGTTCAAGCCATTTAATAATCTAATTATATAAAAAGCTGTCTTGGGCAATAATAGTTATTTTATTCCTGATAAGAAAATGTATGTAGGAGGTGTTTGTACATTGAAGTAATATGTGAACGAGTTGGAAACAACACAGACAGCAAAAGAAGCAAAAGAAAAAAAAAAAGTGGTAAACAAAGAAAATGCAATAAAGGCAGTTTAAGGGATGGATCTTAAAGAGGAGCAGCTTAAACAGATATTTGCTGTGAGAGCATGTCAAGCCTGAGAAACCAGCAGCTTTAATCAAAACGTCTGTGGCAAGGGGAAAGGTTTCATTAAAACCATATTGGAACGGCACAATCAATTCATCTTTGCAGCCTTCGCATGCAAACACACACACTTGGCCATGAAATAACAACAATCCTCACAACCTCCCAATCCTCCCCACTTCCAATAATTTCTTTCAACTGCTCTAATGTGAAATGCAGGACAAGGATCTGAAGGTAATGTGTGGCAGCTGTGATCTGATAGCTTTCAGGGGCTTGTACCATTTTTATTGTGCATATTAATAAAATAATTTAAAAACATGGAAAGCTCATGTGGCATGAACATTAACGTCTGAGCATTCATTATCTAGATAAGAAAACAAAATAAAAAAATGTTATTTTGTGACGATTGCATGGCTGACAGAAGCTTCAAAAAATAGTACTAATTACTGTGAAATTTTGTATGGATAAGGAAAAGTTAAACAAAAGGTGTTTTTAAACTATATAATTTTAATTCATATCAATATACCTATGAAAAATAAAAACCGGGTGTTAGAGCATTGACCACACAACAACAAACAGGTTAAACAAAGACGCTTGACTGCAGCACCGAGATCGAATGATTGTTTTCAGTCACTGAGATTTGATCCTTGAGGTGTATATAGAGCTAAAATTTATCATGAAACAAGTAAATGTGAATTGCCTATAAAATAGATACATGTACTGAAAAATAAGCTAAACTAGCTTGTTTTTGTCTAAAACAAGAATCTAATATTAATGTACCATTAAATAATTCAGTGTTCTAGTTATTGATGAAAGATAATATTTAAAATTATAGCTAAATGATATTAAAAAACAAATCTACTTGAAAATCCATATAATTATTTAACTTTACATTTATAAATAAATATATATTAAAGTAATTATATGTATTTATCGCTATTTGCACTGTTATTTTCAAGGTCATAGGCTGAAATGTTTGGGAACCGCTGTGCTAAAGACAGAAATAAGAATGGTTGGTTTTAGTGCAGAGATAACGCCAAGTTCTAGGCTGATGGATGACAATAGCTCCAAGGTAAGTTAAGGAGCAGCGATGACAACCTGATGGGATATTTCATAGGGGCCCAGTCATGTACTGTACCTGTACGGTTGCCATCTGCTGGCAGTGCTTACTCATGCATCCATCAACTTAGCAGCCCAATCTGATTGCTTCAGTGAACACCAACATTCACATTGTGTTAGCATTGAATATTTTTCTAAACTTTTCCACACTTTAATTCTGGACTTTTCTTTTTCTCTTTGCTCCATTATTTCCTTGTTCACTTATTGCAAACATGCACAAAACTGTACTGTGGTCTTGCTATGGTAAATGCACGCTTAAATGGACTCACAAGGAGACCAAACATAGGGAGCAGGTTATCGATTAATGGATTTATCTAAAGTTTTATCTTACCAATCAACAAACAATAAATTGCTTGGAGGAGGTCTGCACTCTCCGAGTGCTTCTCTACTTTTATTATTTTACAATATGATGAAAAAAAAAAGTACATCATTATTTTTGAACGTCTTTTATTTAGTATTTGCTGAATAAACACAAACATGTTATTTTACTCATGATTAAACAGGAACCTATTAGGTTATTGAATAAAAAACAAGTCGAATATAATATATGAAACCCAAGTAATTTCCAATGTACAGAGATTAAAGCTATTATTAAATGACACAACATTTGGGTCCGACCTGCTGTCACAAAATTTGCTGCTTTGTTTCAATGACATGAACGCTAACTGTGATATAGCTCTCCGTTTTTAGTGTAATCGATCATTCAGTGTTGGGAGAGATTTTGTGCTTTTATTCATAGCCAAACCTAAACAGTGCAACAGTGTGCCTTCTTCCACTCATGCATGCCAATCCACCAGATGAACTGGATATATCTGTAGGTATTGCATGTGATGGAAGTCAACTAAATTTCTATCGATACAAAGAAAAAAGTATAATCCTTCTAAATATGTGTAGAAATCAACATATAATCAAGGACTTGTATCAAAGGAACAGGGAAAATACAGAGTTTAAAGAACAAGTGCAGTTTCCAAGGCCCAACACACGTTTTGTTTTATGCAGTAAAAAATGTCTTCAATATTTCCATTCATCTCTCAACGGGTGTAACAAAATGCAGCCTTTTAGATTCATTTGGAAAAATCAATAACTTTTTCTTTCAAAATTATTGTAAGAGTTAAAACTCCAACTGTGTTTCTTCAACATTAAATAAAAATAATCAAAACCACTAAAACGCACATATCTGCAACAAAAGGTCAAGATAATGTCAATAAAAACAGTTTGATGTGCAAATAAAGACAAGCCTAGGTATTTTTAAAATTTTAGTAACAATTAAACTTGTCATGAAAAAGAAACCAATTAATTCAAAAATATTTTTTATTTTCATTTTGGGAAACATCAAAAGTCTTATATCTGAAAATATGTATTTAGTTTTACCTCATGGTGACATTTGTTTATTTCACAAAATATTAATTGACAATTTATCAATAGCAGCATTTATTTATTAATTCAAGTATTTCTTTATTTAATTTTGATTTAAATATCTCTCAATGAGGTATTTCATAATCTGGGTGGGAAACATTATACATCAGTAACTCTTTGGAGATCAAGTATTACTTACAAAGGGATAAGCCCTCAGAACAGTCCAAATTACACACAGTGTAGTCCAAGATACACACTAAACAAAATGATAAACACACGTTACGCCCCCAAGGTCTAGGAGTTCAGGGATGGTACATAAAAAATGTCCAGAAGAAAAAGGGTATATAAAAAGAGACTTATTTCAAAAAGAAGGTTGCACAGAACCAAGACACAGTACAACTTAACCAGATTAAAACAAAAGAAAAGAGTTAAATTCAAGATTGGGTAAGTGCAAATTAAATTACTAGAGGTCCAAACAAGTCTGAACAAAACTCAGAACACCCCTCAGGGTTAAAAAGAAAAAACTCCCAAAGGGAGCACCAAACCTCCCTTGCACAAGTTTCTAACTTGAAAACAAGCACAAACCCAGAAAAACAACTGCTTTGGCAGAACACCCAACAAAAATGCTTCAAAACAGCCAAAAGCAGTTGCCAATAAGAAAGTTGGGGAACAGCTTACAACCTCTGCCTACAAGCTGTTCCACTGGAGGAACGTTTCAGGAGCCTTTTAAAGGAACAGGTGAGGTTCATCAGCATCTGATTGGCTTGCCACGCTCTGCTGATCCAATGGTGTGTAGCTCCTGCAGCTTCCTGGCAGCCAATCAGAAGAGGTGCTTTCAAAGCTGAACCTGCATAACAGAAGAAAAGGAGCCTGCACAGCCTCAAGTGGCCAGGGGCCGCAACAACAGAGTTTTCAATATGCCAGTATCCCATGTTAAATAGGAAATAAAAGTATCATAGCAGATAACAGTTTACAAGTAAAACAATTCTCTTCAGCAGTCGCATGCCTTCATTGTGGTTGAATTCACATTCTAGCGACTTTAAGTGAATATTTCACCATGAGTACACTATTGAAGTTTAGAACTTGAGCATTCCTTGATTTGATATGTGTATATATTGTTAGATGACTCTGGGTTGCACTGTTACCATCCCAGTCATTTCTACCTTCAAACATTACACTTCAGTTCACAAGTCAGTTTTCCCTTTCAGAGACACATTATAAAAATATTTTCAAAGAAGTAACAACTCAAGTGGCTTACTGGACCAACAGCCAGCAGGTTTAAACTACAAAGGAAAGGCACTGCTCCAACACAGCAGGCCCACTTTCACTGCCTTCCGTCTGTGTAATCAATGAAAGGAAAAGGAAAGAGGGCACTGGGATGGGGGAAACAGGATCAGCACATTGGCATGAGCTATTGATATAAGAAAAATGATTATCCTCTAAATGTTAGGCAGACAGAACATGCAGTGGGTAAGAAAAAAATAAGATATATGTTTTTCTTCATATATGGATAATAAACATTTCTAATGTCAAAGCACTGCTCATTATATAGCTGTTGTATGCTCTTCTAGCCTTTTTTGTAATTCTCAAAATTAGGCAGACAGGAAATGGGAATAGAGAGAGAAGGGGAACACATGCAGCAAAGGTTGCCAGGCCGGGACTTCAACCTGTGATGGCTGCGCCAAGACCAAAGCCTCTGTAAATCGGTCATGCATTTAACCTCTGCACCACCACGGTGAACTGGTACAAAAGTACTTTAATTCATAATTTCCATAGCTGCGAAACATTAGAGATTGACCAGTACAGTTCTCTTAACCCTTTACGGACGATGGGAGCGCCCCCGCTCCCAAATGCTTACATGTTTTTAAATGCCGGTAGAATTC
>JAUZNJ010029120.1:0-15619 GCA_034780135.1 Jordanella pulchra | reverse complement strand
GTATATATATATTTATATATATATAAATACCAGAATAATGGACAGGAGTTCTTATTAAGCTGGTTTAACATGCTGGAGTGACATGAACCAGTAGCAATCTTTAAGTCTCTAAGTCATATTCTCTGTACTATCCATAGGCCATGAAGTATGTCCGTAAAGTTTGGTCTTACAGAAAAGAAACACAGTTTGATCCAGTTCAGAAAAGGCAGACTACAGTAGGTGGTCTGGCTTTGTTGTAGAACAGTTGAATTCTCATTAATTTCTAACCTCTGGTGGGGTTTCATCATCTGGATGTTTTTTTTTTTCTGTCGTTGTTGTCTGTTTTTTTGTTGTTTTTTTTTTGCAGATTGTTTGTCATAGCAGTGAGCTCCATACACTCAGTTAATGATGGGAGTCTCTGTGGCGCCTACTGACACCAGATCCTGTCTTTGTTTCCTCTGTGGAGGCTTTGGGCTGGACGCTTTATACCAGCTGCTCGCTCACAGATTCAAAGCAGTGTGAATATTCAGCAGCAGAATTCAAACGTCCACTTCTCTTAATTATTTCTGAATTATCAAAGGAGTTTATAGGATTTTCTAGGGTAGATTCAGGACCTCAGGCAGGTTCTCCAACAGTCGGTTTGTTTTTATTTTAAAAAGCCAAAGTTGAGTTTGATTTAAAGTTGAAAACTAAACTCTGAAACAACAGCTCCTTCAACAAGCTCTAAGAAACGAGCCTCTGGGGGATAAACACACAATATCTTTAAACTAGCAACAAGTTTTATGGTTTTTTGCTTCAAATGGCCAGAATGAACTCGAAATTTTCAGCAGCTGATGGCATTGGAGGCTACTGAGCTGCAGATTCCAGCTGCAGCACTCTGAGAACAACATGGGTCCATCTTCAGTCATCCCGTCCTTATTTCCACCAGAACATTTTTCCATCAGCTCATAGTCAACCTGAGAGTCTGATCTGAGGTCAGCAACAGCTCCTGTTTCTGTCTCTGTTTGTATTGGTGCTCAAAGCCAGGAGGGCCCTGGGCCCCCAAGGCCCTCAGGTGTCGATATCCGAGCGACAGGAAGTCACTGTGTTTCAGGGAGAGGTGGAGGAAGAGGATGAAGGACAGCAGCTGCATAAATACAGCCATCCTCCTCTCCTTCCCATCAGCCACCTCTGCTGCGATGATCATGACACCTGATCAGATCTGATATCACTACGAGCTGCAGAGAGCCCGAAACAGAGACGGGTCAGAGCTGCTCCAACAGGACACACCTCAAAGGGTCCAGGGATGAGTGTCCTGGAGAGACAAACGAAACAGAGAAGCAGCTACAAAAACAGAGACAAATTATACTGATCTCCTCAGAAACACAGCCAATCCAACACCCCACCCAAGAATCCCTGATATTCAATGTTTCACTGTTTTGTCATTGTTAAACAATAAACTCATAGTTACCTCTGAAATGTGATGTCAGTAGAAAAAGGTCCAACTGTTAGTAAAATAAATCCAGCAGCTGGTTAGAGAAGATTGATGAGCAAATAGCATCAGGAAGACCAAAGAACAGAGTAGAGGTCATGGAGAGGCTTTAAAGCATCAAGAGTTAAACATTTCACAAAGCTCTGTTCCATCAGGTGAGCATGATAAACCTTTTAATGTACAAAAACACTGCAGTCAATATAAGCTGAAAAGGCAGGACAAATACTGAACATTTGCTACAAACTCCAGTGAAACATGATGGTAACATCAACATGGTCTCCTTCAGAGAAAGGGAAGCTGGTGAGAGTAGATCGCGGGATAGATGGAGCTAAATGCAGACAGAAACACTGTTATAAATCCTACATCCAATGAAGACCAGATGTCCTCCATCCAATCTGAATGACCGTAAGCTATTCTCCAAGACAATAGGTTTTTAAAATTCAGTCATTAGATGTAGTTTATTTACGAAGATTCTCAGAATCCTCTCAGAGCCCCTTTCTTAGCCAAGAAAAATCTGCTGCTGAGAATTAGTTTGAATTTCAGATTGAATAAATTTCGAACTAGTGATGTAGCACGAGTATCATTCAGTGAGATATTTCCTCACAAAGACACATTTTTCTAACCTAAAACTTGAACTGACAGGTGGATCTCCGTGTGTAGATGATATCAAAATGCACCTGTACTATATTGTTTCTACTGTTTTCCACTTTTTATTCATGATCTTTAGTCTCCTCTATCCTTTCTGCTTCAGACACTCTCAGGCTCACTAAAAGTCATCCTAACTGCTCCTGTTTTTTTGGTTTGGTTTTGTTTTTTTCACTATAGGTGCAGTCTCAAAGCTCAAGGTGCTTTTTAAACAGCTTGTATTCTACTCAGGTACAATTCTTTGAGAATCATAGTTTCCCTGAAATAAAATCGTGTCACTTAGAGCTAGTCTTAGGATTCTTTGTAAATAAAGACCCTGCTGCTGTGATTGCAGCAAAAGGTGTATCTACAAAGTAGAGGCTAAGTCAATTAACACTTTGCGTGGGGGTGATTACTTTCATGATTCACAGTCTATGTTGACACATGAAGACACAGACGGTGACTGTGAAGCATAGAATAGAAAAGCAGCTTTACAAAGGATGAAATTCGCATAAAAATAAGCAGATCCCACTGGGAGCTTTCAGACGCTCAGTGTTGTTGTAAAGGTAACAGAGCAGCAAGAAGAACAAACCATAGATAAATCAGGTTTCTCTTTCTATATGCAGAGGTTCCCTGAGTCATTAACAGCACTCTTTCGTCCTTAGATATGTTTTTCTTTAATTCCTAAACATTTTGGTTTCCAAAGTCCGATTGAGCTTCATCAGAGAAATCAATGAAACAATCTGAGCAAATTACCTCTTAAAATCGATGCATCTCTCACTGGCCAGGGGATGAAAACACATCAGAATGTTTATATTTTCTTATTAACTGAGTGTGAAGTCTGTCAGCTTCATGTAAAAAATGCCTCAGATACATTCCAGTGGGTTTAAAACAGATCCAATAATCCGATTTACATATTCCATCCATCTGTAATTCCTCAGAAAGCATTTATTGGGGTGTTAATTCCAGGAAGTAGCCTTGCCCTTCAGTCTCACTATGGCTTAATTCATTTTAATATGTTTTCTTTTTAAATTTATTGATCCAAATAACAATATGTCTTAGAAATTAAAATCTGTACAGAGCAACCGAAACCAAGCCAATGTGTTAGCAAACAAAGCAGCTGCAGTAGTGTCTCTCAGAAATGTAAACTTTCACAATAATAGACATATAACACATCTAAATAGTTGATTAAGAATTTATTATTTAATTTATTTAAAATGTTCTATAATCCATTGATTTCCACATTTATATTTAAGTATCACATATTTAATACTTTCTGTTGCTTGTGTGACATTTCATGGACAATTTAACTATTGAACATTTCATAAATAAATGCATGTTGGTAACTTCTTTACAAAATGTAATTTATTTTAAGCCAGTCCTGACTATCAGACCAAACTAGGAAGTGAGAAAAATAATCTGACCTCAGAAATGTATTTAGTTATTTTTATTTTAGATGGATTTAGGGGCCCCATTCAACTTTGGACTGACTACGCAAATGTTTGGTCTCAGATGGATGGTAGCTCAGTATCTGAGGAACCAGATTTACTGAAAATAATTTTTTGATCCTGCTCTGACAGGAAGATAAAATCTTACACCCAAAAAATGAGATCATTCTGGCCACCGATCCTACAGAGGAAGGTTATCCAGAACCACAAGTCCTTCTGATCCTTATAATTCTTCTCTTTTTCCAGCCTACAGTGACAGATCCTGAATTACCAGAACTTTGAGGTTAAATGTCAGAGCATACAGGTGTAAAACTTAGAACCTTCAGATGGATCTGTCCCTGTCTTCAAACAGCGACATATTGACTGGAAGTAAAAGCCGACACTTAGGAATGATAAACCAGATTTTCCTTATTTGATTCCCACTTTGATATTATCCCAGATTAGAACTGAACTTTCAGGCTGAACATGAGAGCATCAATGAGTTTTACATCCAGATGCTCTCATGTTCAGGCTACCATGAAAGCCATCCTGCAGACTGTAACTGTAAAATCTGTGATCCCTCAGCAGAAACGTAAAAAAAAGCCTCTTGTTTCTGACTTTAATCACAATTTGATCTTCTGCAGCTTCCTGACAGATTAATCATCTCTCTGCAGTTTCTACACAAATTACCACCCAGTTCTCGTGCTAATTTTATCTGTAATCCTGGTGTTGATGGACGGAGCTGTCAGACCTCTGAATAACTTCGAATAACTCAGAGAGTCCGTGCTGGTTGGATTATTTCGGATTAAGATGTAATTCCCTTTTTAATCTCCCTGCTTGAAGATTGAGCAGTGACACTCAGAAATCCTTGTCCGGATGCTCAAAACTTTCTGATCATCACTTTCCCTCAGCCCGAACCTTCTGTAGGAAGATTATCTGCTATCGAGGATCTTGCTGCTCAGGGTTGTTCTGTCAGACTGATCCGATCTGTCCTCTGTAGTTTCAGGAGCTCCTCAGGGCTCCATCTCTGGCTAGTTTTATTTTAGATCAGTCATCAAATGGAACCTTCCAGCTGCTGAAAGTAATCGGTCCATTAGTGGTTTTAGATAATAACGTTTTATCATGGCGGCTGTGTTTTTTTGTTTCAAGTTGATTCTTTTAGAAACCTAAATTACATTGAGAAATAATAGTATTTGAGAACGTTGTGCAGAGAGTTTAGCTTTGCAGAGGTTTTCTGGTTGGGAGCAATTTTCTGTTTAACGGACACTGGCTGGTTCCTACCTTTTGTGGACGTTGAGAATCAAAATGGACGTGGATTTGGACAATGGGTAAAGTTTTTTGCAGCTTTGGTTCTTTTCAGTGAATTATGGGGGGGCTGCTACCAGGCTTGGTGATGGTAAAAAACAATGATTTTGACCACATGGAACCCAGCAGATACTTAAACTAAACACATGTATAAGAGCAGGAAATCTGAAGGACTAAATGTTAAATAAAGTCTGTAAATGTTGTACTACATTATAAATGATCAAGTTTTAGATTTAACTGAAGCACTGAGGTTTTCACTGTGAACTGGAAGAGTCTGTATAGTCAAGGATCCTTCCATTGTAGATTGTAATCCTCGTTCACTGTTTAAGTCTCGATGATAGAATGGGTTTACCACTTTGTGGAATAATAGGAATGAATGAAAAATACATTCTAAATAGAAAATAATAAAAATACAAATTGATTAAGATGACAAATCAGTTTTAAATAAATAATAACGACTCAAAAAACGACATAACAACAAGCTGATGATTCATTTGGACTGTGAAAAAACCCTCTAAATTTCTGACCAGATAAACAAAATGCAAAGAAACAGATTCAAAGAAACAGATTCCTGTATTCAAAGAATGAATTCTTTGTTTCTAATGCATTTTTTACAGATTCTTTCATTTTTCAGTTTGATGTCCCTACATTTCAAGATGATGTAACTGACAGTAATCTTCATCCTGGTCTTCATCACATCAGCAAACAAAAGGCTGCTGCAGGAGGTCTAATTTACTTCTAGAAACAGTCCAACTAATCAACGTAAAAGGTCCAGTTAGACGTTTACGACCTGTTCACTGTCGCCGCAGCAAATGTTCTGATCAGGAAAAGAAATTAAGGTTAGAGTGGGGACATCCTGTAAACCAGAACAACTTTAGCAGCCTGGCATTTATTTCCTCTAGTTCTCATAGGGAAGCAGAAAAACAACAAGAAAACTGCTCATACAAACAAAACAAACAACAACAAAAAAAACATTTCACTGCTGGTGATGTCATGAAGAACCTGTTTCCTGTTCAGCCATAGAAGTTCTGTTGGTCCAGCTTTGAAACATTCTGCCAGAGACCAGCTCTTCTTTTTTCCTCCTCGGGTGCAGGAATCAGCAGTTCTGTAGGCAGACTGGGACCCGATCAGAACTCTAAAACACTCTGAAAATAATCCAGTCAGTCAGTCACAGGTCCAGCAGGTTCTGCTCAACATTATCACCTCATATTCCTGGTGCTGCATCAATCACTAGCTCAGTGGACTCAGGTCTGCAAAGAACTGCCACTCAATGCACTGATGGATCAGATTCTGAAGAATGCTCCAGGGGGGAATGATTCTGACCCAGTTACCATCCGCCCTGCAGCCTGGAGTTCAAATGCCTCAGCTTGTTAATGAACTTTGACGTCTGCAGCCGTTCATCAGGAGAGGCGACGCTGATCCAGATCGCATCAACCGGGCCTGAGGGTTCCCTGCATGCTCAGTGCTCCTCCTCATGACAACACTCCCCTGAGGCCTCATTTATTAAACAACAGAGTGGGTCTTCTGTGAACTCATACAGACACACTCCTCCGCATGGTGTCATTCTGATCTTTGGGCTGCTGGGAAAGAAAATCTAAAACGCCCAGATTTTTCTGCTCTGATATCTCAGATTAAAAAAAATACACTTTCTGGTTCTTGATCAGACATGCATCTTGGTGATTTCTGGTCCATCAGCACTAAGTTTTAAACAGCTGATAGATAAAATGGTTGTAAATTTTAAATCCTCACTCAGGTAAAATAAATCAGATCGACATCACAGCCATGCCACAGAGAGGAGCTCCTTTCATGACAGAAACTAGAGTTGGTTCTGATTTCAGACCGGATCAGTTTCAGCTCTGTAATCAGCTGCAGGAATATTCATTATGTCTTCGCCTTATTGAAAAAGCTCTGATTGCATGTGGCAGGATAACATGTTTGTTGTCACAGGATGCTGTTAACAGACCGGGTCGGATCTGGTTCTGAGCTCAGGAACAGCACCAGGACAGGTCCGTCATGGATGAGTTGTCCACTGCAAAATAAGATCTAAAACTTAGTAAATATTTCTTCAAATAAGTACATTTACCCTGAATTTCAGTAGGTAAACAAAATCATCTGTCAATAGAATTTGAATTTTTACCCTTAAATTACAATAATTAGATTGTATGCATTTGAAATAAGAAACTAAAGTTTTTTATATGTATTTTAAATGCAAATTGTTTTGTTCCATTGTCAACACATCTCGTTCATCCACTAAATTCAAGAAAAAAATGCACTTATTTTAAGAAAAATTGACATTTAGATTTCAATGTTTGCAGTGTTACTTCCCTCTCCAGTCATTCAGTTTGTTCAGGGGGATTCAGATAATTCACTCTCACTGATCTGTTAAATTTGATCTAATTATCAGCTGTTAATGAGTCATTAGACTCAGGCTTCAGCTGACCCCCCCCCTGCTCTTCACCATCATCTTCATCATAAGTCAGACAGACATGATAAAAACTGTGATAAAACGATATTAATGCCTCACAGAACAATATTTCCCATTTTTTCGCTCACAGAAAGCTGAAATTAATAAGCAGTTATTGATCAGGTTCTCCCTCATACAGGTTCAACTGTCTGCTGATACGAGATGATTCCCGATGATGCATTCACTGACTCTTCTCCTTGTGTCCTGCTGGTCTGAGATGTTGAAAGACATTCTGCTTTATAACCGGCAGACAGCAGCAGCAAGGTTTCTATGTGTTGGTTTTCTAATGCTCCTCTGCCATTCGTCCATATCAACTCTTTGGATGCTGAGCAGTAGTTTTTAGACTATCTTGAAGAACAAACCAGGAAGCAGAGAGAACACATTAATAAGGAATGTGGTTTGCTTTAATCCGTCTGTATGTTGTTCTGTTATGAACAGTCGTTTTGATGCCGGAGGAGTCAGACTCGGAATCAGAGCTCTGCAGAAACAAACAGCTTCCCTCCAGCAGCACCATGAAGGCTGCCGTTTGGTGATAATAATGTCTGTCTGCAGAGAGACCCTTGAAGCTGCAAACAGTTTCTGTTTGAGATGGAAGATCTTCTCTCTCAACCAGTCAGGTTCTGTTCATTTAAGCAGCCACATGTTTATCATTCTGAAGTGCAGTCATCTCAGTGGGGGGAATAAAACAGCTTTCATTAAATATTCGCTTGTACATCAGTTCTGTTCACCTCTCTTCATCTTTGACCCTTCATATACAGCAGCGCTGAGCAGAAAGCTGCTATTGTTTAAGGTCCTCCAGCTTTTTCTTCAGAAATAACAGACTGTGGTTGGAGATTAAATGGTTTCTCAATCAGAGGAGCTCCATGTTCCTCCAAGCTTCACCTTTAGGTCTCCTTTAAAGTCTGCAGGTCTGGATTAAAGTAAGGGAGCAGCCCTGTGCTGACAGATGACCTTCTTCAGAGGCAGTCTGGGACAGTTCAACATTTTGGAGTTGGCTTTAAGGTAATTTATTCCCAAATATGATCATATGTCTCAATGTATGTATCTCAATGGGGCTAATATCCAACACAAGGAGGCACTAGAAGGAGATATTTCATAAAATGACTAATTTGCACAGAGCTTTGTGCAAATATTTAAATTATTTATGTTTCTGGGCACCTTTCCCTTATGTGTGCTGCAAATAAAAAACAGTATGGATCCACGATTCCAGCTGCTTAAAGGCAATACATTCTAAACTGCAAACTTTTGGTCAACTGCAGGTTAAAGTCTGAACTGATCCCTTTCACTACCGATTTCATTAGAATTTCTCTTGTATTATCCTTGCATTCATCACATAGGTCTGTTTAACCATCTCCATGGTTACTGGAAACCAAATAACTTTGATAAAGTCATTGATAAAGATTTATTTTAAATATTTTATTAAAAAAAAGGAAAAAAACTTTAGGTTTAATTAACCTTTGGGGACATTTGTTTACAACAGAACTCTTTATAAGTTCAAAGGATCAGAAGCAGAACATCATGGACTCTGCTGCTTATTCTTGCTGTAAATTTCCACCAGGTTCAAGGCGTTGAGATATTTCTGGTCACAAAGTCTTTTAATCTCAACTTAGATCCAGACTGGGTCTGAAAAGTTCACTCTGATCCACCTCAGCTCTGATCAGAACTTATTCTGACCCAAATCTCAGATTCAGTTCAAGCTAAGAGCATTGTGATGCATTCAGGGACCTTCAGCAGCCAGCAGAGCCTGGAAATGTGGCTTCAGGGAGGACCAGGAGTACAAAGAAGTGTCCACCTGCAGGATCAGAATCAACCAGACATTATTTTCTTTTAAGATCAAAAAACCTCAATAAAAAAATCAGCAAAACACACACAAAAAAGAATAGGGTTACCATGACAACATGTCTACGTGCGAGGTCAGGTCTCTTGCAGAGTTCCTGTAGCCGCTTACAGAGCTGCTCAGGGGTCGAGTACAGGTACTGATCTGAGAAGAAGAGTAGGGAGGTCAGGGGTTGCAGACAGAAGTGGAACCATCTCAGGTGTTTTTACCTGGGAATATTTCTGGATACACCAGAGCCTTTGGACACAGAGGGAAGCATCCGCAGTGAACAGCTTCCAACCTGAAACAGGTCAGATATCTCAGATCAGATCATCAACAATCAGGCTTCTGGTTCCATTAAACAAATGAAACATAGAAACACCAACATCCAGATCCTGGTTCCTCTCCTCACTCTGGAATCAGGGTTCTAGTCCTCTGCTCTCTACAGTTTACATTTTCTTTTCCTGATTCTTGGTTTCTCTACAGTTATCTGGGCGTTGTGGCGGTTAGATTTGCATACAGACTAAAAGGGAAACTTTTAACAGGAGATCTAAGGCCAGAACCTGCCTGAAAGCCGTCCAATTAGACAGATCTTGTGATTTTTGATCAACGTGATTTTCTGATCACAGCCAGCTGATGCTGGCTGCAGGGACTTAATGAGTTCTGCTGATGATCTGGATTCAGACAAAAACAGATTCAATCCTAATGAGGATCAAAGTGTCAGTAAGGCCTTGGGCCTACATGACTGTACTGTTTCCGCTCCAGAACCTCTGACAGCTGAGGCTGTCATATGGGGAGATGTGATTCTGGAATATCTGCAAGTGTTGTGAAAGATAAAGCGAAGAAAGACCTCTGACAACGAATGGAGTTACACATATGGAAAACCTCAGATAACAACCAACTGGTACGTATAGGTAACCTGGATCTGACTTATAACCAAACCAGTAAAATGAATGAAATTAATTACATTTGCTAAATTTAATCATTTTATACAGATGTTGAACTTAATTACTGTTAATGAAACATGTTAGGAAGTATGCATTGTAAAGTGCTTTGATTTAAATAAAACTAAACTTTTACAGTTAAATCAAAAAAGCTTCTATTAAGATCATATTAATTTTGGCAGAAAGGTAAACTAGCGTTCACCTCGTGGTTTCCTGATTAGCTCACGAGTTTCCCTTTAATATATTTGCTTTCTACTCAAAAAAGTAAGCTCTTAGTGACATCAGTACTGAGCTAATATCAAGAATATATTTTGCTCTTTAGTAGAAAGAACAAAATAAAAAATTAATCAATAAAATTCAGAAAACCTTCTTCTATATCTGTATAAATTTGGAAGTTTCTCTTTCGCCTCACTGTACATGCAGCTCTTTCGCTGCTTCTCTGGTGATTTCAGGCTTTTTACCGACAGGTCCTGCTCATAATTTATTGGTTACTCATCTTACCACTTCTGTTTCCTTCGTTTGTTTGTCGTTATTGAGAAACTCACATTGCCACTCCAAAGAACTCATGTCTGGAGGTAGAGACGACCACGTCTGCCTCACACAGCACCTTCAGATACTGGTCCTTACTGGGCAGGAAGCCCCAGTTCAGGATGTTGGGCTGAAGGAGAAGCTGGGAGGAGGAGAAGATCTCTGCAGGAGCAGAAAACAGCCTGATCATGCTAGGAAGGACACAGTGCTCTTATAACTTGTCAAGAATGAAGAACATAAAGCATTCAATGAGTTTATGTGGAGAAACAAAAAAAAAACAGAGTGATTCCTAGAATACAATTTCTGATTAAAAATCAGTGTCCCCTTCATCTCTCAGCTTGTTCTCCTTCCTCCTCCTCCTCCTCCAGGAGGTTTATGTTGGTAATTAGAGGAAGAGGACAGTTTGATGAGGACAGATCTCTCTGATTAAACTGGCAGAGTCCCTAACAGGTGAAAGTGATCAATACTCAGAGCTGTTAGTGAAATCACTCAGCTCCTAATGTGATTGGCTCTTGGCTGATTTACTGCCGGCTGTTTGTTCTGCACTAAAACTTTATGATCCAATAACTCGGAGTGGGCTCGGCCTGCTAAAACACCCACTCATCAACACTCCATCACATCGTTATTAAAAGACTGAAACACACCCAGAGGAGAGACAGCTACCAGAACACAGGTAAGCACACACCTGGAGCAACAGTTCTGGTTCTAGCCCAGGTTCACCATGATACTGAATTATGCTAATCCTGCACAGCAGCAGCTTTCAGCTCCGTCTCAGTGGGTACCTGGCACATCAGTGAAGGTCTCTCCCAGCACTGACAGCTTAAAATCCAGTTGTTTTTCCTTCAGTTTGATCAGAGTGTCGAAGAACAGCTCAGGGTTCTTGTCGTGTTCCCTTAAAACACAGAGACCCCCCCCCCAGGTTAGTAATGGAGTACCACAAAGCTCTCTGTCTGGAATGTCTTTACTTTGTATATAGAGTTGCTCGAACTGAAAATGAGGACAAAGTCGTTTGTTAAGCTGTTATTCTATGTTGATCCATAAAACCAATAAATTCAAACAGTTAAACTACTAAGTGCATAAGACATGAAAGTCTTGATGAATGCAGAACAAAATGAAAACTCTCGCATCACCAAACACCAGTTTAGAAAGTTCCTCAATTAATGTTTCCTGACAGAATAAGACCACCTGATTCCAGCCTCCATGATAAAAATCTAAGAAAATCATGTCATGGGGTCAAAATGCTGGACAGACTGAAGAGGAGGCAGCAACACAGCTATCTATATTAAGTAAGTATAAGTATTTTAACTAAGTATGTTTTTAGCAGAACTGAAAATCCTTGTTTCTGTTTTCACTTCTGAGTAAATTAATATAATGAGTAAAGGACTTTTAATCTGATCCCGTTTGCTTGAACTATGCTGCAGTCCTGACTGTAAGGATGTTCCTCTCCTTTTATTTTCATGGAGGTTCTGCAAAGCCACACAGAGCAGCAGAACCAGCGATATTACAGAGCGAGTAGAACCAGAACCAGAACTCACCACCTGTGAGGCCACACGATGTGTAGAGGCTTCACCCGTTCCAAAGACTCTGACTCCTGACCAGGTGTCGGGACGCTTCTGGGCTCTGATGGGGGCTGATCCACACCCCCCCCACACCTATCAAGTCAGAACCACCTGATGTGACACCCTACAGGTGATCCAACTCAACGTGTTGATCGTATGGTTACCATGACGTCTGCTGGTGATTGGTCGGCGACGTGATGATCCGATGATCACTCTGACACGTCTCTGCAGAGCGGCAAAGACGTCTCAGTTTGTGTTCAGGCAGCAGACTGAAAACCAGAACCAGAGTTATAGACGACAGAACCCAGAGAAACCGGGACAAACAGAACATGACGGCGCCCTGTAGTCAGGCTGTTTGTTCCTCTGAGGACATTGAAAAGCAGGAATCCACTGATCCATTTGAGGAATGAACAGTCTGACCGCAGGCTGTAAAACCAATCAGATTATTGATGATCATGGTGATGATGTCACCTCTGAGACTGATTAAAGATGAAGGTCAACGACGGCTGAGGCTGCTGGGTTTTATAATCAGGGTAATAATCAGAGAGAGACGCTGCAGCGAGGATGAAACGCTGCACAGAGGAACAAACACAGGGCTTCATCCTGTCTGGTTCAGTAGAAATGATCCCAGATCCAACAGAAGCCTGTCTGATTACACAGCCGTTACACTGACATGACAGATTGTTATTGGTAAAGGGTTGAAGTTGATTATGATGACAAGTGAGTGAGTTTATTTGAAACGGTTTAAACTGAATCAGTTTCTCTGACAAACTTTAAAAACAAAATTGTAAAAAGTGATTTTTTTTTTTTGTGTTTTGGTTCTGCTGAATCTGAAAGTTGATCAATAATAAAGCAGGTAGATTAGTGGAAGCTTCCTGGATTCTCTCATGTTACATTAAACTGTTTTAAACAATAAAATACTTGTGTAGAAATTAGAGAAACATTCAGTTGTTTTTCATCCTGTTTGTTCCACGGATCAGAACCCTGCTGTACATCCAGTCCAGTCGGACACTTTATCTTTGTTGCCCCACATCACATGAGCTCAGACACAAGAATCAGGAATCAACCTTTGCAGCCATAGAACAGTAGAAGGAAAAAACCCACAGATGCTTGGCGTATGACATCGTCATTGATCTCAGAGGAGTTTGGGTTCAGCAGCAGCCATGATGGATGGAACGTCTGTTTCTCTCTGCACGACTCGATTACTATTCAGTTATAATGACATTCTGACTGATGGATGAAGGTTGTCACAACGGCGACCACAGAGGGACAGTTAACACAGCAGGCTCCGCCCACATGGATGTTTCATCCTCCAGCTCCTGATCCAACATGGAATCGGTTCCTGTGACGGACTGAATGATGCCAACTTTGGTGTTTTATTCTGAAGTATCCTTGGAAAACATATGAGCAGGTCTACAAACACCTAATGGGAGAAATTTATATTTACTGACCCTAATCACAACTACTTTTAATTGTTTTTGTTCCAACAGCTGAACTAAAAAAGTTAAAGAACCTCCTCAGTATTTCATGGAGGTTTCTCAATATGCGTACTTGTGCGTTCTTGTGTACTCGTGAAACGTCATCAGCCTCGGCCGGAGTACTGTTCCAATTCACAAGAACACAAGATCCAGAACAGAAGAAAGCCCCAGATGATGTTCTCGCTACTCCCTCTTTACCCAGCATGCATCAGAGCAGAGTTGTTGCGTTCTAAGGCTGGTAGTTTTCCCAGCATGCACCGTGGCAGCAGCAGCTTCCGGAGCAGTGCTCAGAGAGCTGAGAGCATTAAGTTAAAAGTTCATTTTTCTGTTGCTGTTGTTCCACAAAAGTACATTTTAAGATCATTTGAGGCGAGAATATTATACATCTAAGCTTCACTGTGTGGCCCATTTACTGATCTAGTGCGTAATTTAAAAATATGTTCCGATGTTGAGAGAACCGTGGCGACCATCGGAACTCCAAGGCTACCAGCAGCCATAGCTAACGTTAGCCCGTCTGCAGCAGCGCTCTCTCAGCATAGCTGTGTGTGAAGCACCGGTGGCTCTGATGGTGGTTTTTTTATTTTATTTGGCAAAAGGTCCATTTGATTTGGGATTATCTGACTGTGTTCATCATCATTCCCCCACAAAAAAATAAAGAAAATGATCTAGAGACTATTAAAAATAGGAGTTGAACGCAGCTCCACATAAGCTTCAGCTTTTAATGCGCCGACCTCACGATTACGCTTCCAATTGACACAGATCTGTCCAGCGTGCTCTCGTTCCCCCGAGTCCATACTTTCTGTGTTCTTGTAAAGAACGTACTTGGCGAGTCCAAACTTGGGTTCCTGAAATGGCCAATGATTTCTGTAGGAACCAGTCAAGAACTTATTGATCTCAGTCAGGTGTTTTAAACCAGTGAAACACCTTAGATCTGTAGGTGGACTGGTGTCTGGGACCACTGTTACAGTCAGTCAGACTCACCTCGGAGCAGCATAAACCCACCTGCTGATGTCGGGGAACTGCACCGGGTAGCTCAGAACCACACACTTAGGACGGATCAGCCGATCCAGGTCTTTGGGTCTATGGTCTGGGATTTTCTTCATGAATGACTGAATGGAAGACAGGAAGGACTCCATGTTGAAGCGGGAGTTAAAGGCCACCACGTCTGACACCAGGCTGCAGAATTCAGAGACAAACCAAAATCAGAACAGTAGATTTGACGGGTTCAGATAGTCCAGGACCCTGTAGGACTCTGAGTGTCCCGTCAGACGTCTGCTAATGATCCCTGCCGTGGTCTGATGCTGTAATGTGGTTAGAGAAGACAGAGCGTCTGCAGCTTATTGATGAGCTGCCAGCTGATCAACAACAATCACTTTTACAGTCAGACAGCTGATCGATAACCTGAACCACTTTAATTAGGCACAACCGACCAATCAGCTTGCTCCATCACTAATCAATCAGAGGGCCTCATCAAGACAGAAAATATCAAAATAAACTAAGTTTATAATGAGAAATGATCATTCAGGCCGAATGGATATGTATTCCACAAAAATGAATTTTTCAGATTACTGCCAGACTAAATCTCATCTGGACCAGAACCAATCCTTACACCCCCCATACACACGATCTTTCTGATGGAGCTGGCGGTTACCATGAGAGCACCTGGTTGTAACCATACTGGAAGTCTCTCTCCTGGTCCTTACGAACCGGATAGACCAGCTGGTTCTCATGGAAGTACAGGACCTTCTTCAGCCGGGCCAGATCGGGTCTGAGAGCCACCAGCTCACACAGGTTCAGAACCGAGCTGCTAAACAGAACCCTGTGGAGAACAATGCAGCATTAACTCAGCAAAGGATTGTCGCAGAGACAAAGTGATTAAGCATCTGATCGGTTTATTGTCTTCTTTAGTCTCCTTGTACCTTGTTTGGAGATGGTTTTATTATGGCCGAGACACCAACACTGATCTCTAATAAAGCAGAGTGACTGAAGTTGCAACTCTGAGTCTCTCTTTGAACGTTACAAAC
>JAUZNJ010029119.1:0-15619 GCA_034780135.1 Jordanella pulchra | reverse complement strand
GTGTTGAGCCATGCGCCTGTGCAGAGGTTGCTTGGTCTCTCCAATGTACAGGTCTGTGCACTCTTCACTGCACTGAATAGCATAGACCACAATGTTAGAAAATCCTTTAAAAACTTTCTATATCCAGATTATGATGTGGATCATCACCAAAATGTAATAATTCCTTGCAATGAAGGATACCTCTGAACAAAATGCCATTAAAATCCTTCTATAACTTTTCCTTACCTTGTACATAGACAGAAACAAACACACAAACTCTCCTAAAACATTATCTCTTTGGTGGAGGTAATTACACAAAGCAAAATGTTTCCACCAACTCTAGGAAGTATTGTTAAAACTATAAAGTGGGATATATAAAAAAATCATTTTTACAAAACTAAGCTTATGAAAAATTTGATTAAACAAGGAAGTAGGTATATGAAGAAAAAAAAGGAGGATTTTAGAGTTCGAAGTAAGTACTTTTGACATGTCAAGTTTTGCGAGCACCAGAAAACACCCTTAGTGGTATAGTAGAGCTTCCCACTGTGGTCTGGATGATGCATTACCTCTAAATAAACGGGTCTGGGTCTCTGGACCAGCAATATAAATATATATTTCCTGAAAACTGAAAAATACTTCCACTTAACAGCTGTTGACTTTAGTTTTGAATGTTGTAAATAGTAAATCTTATTTAAACTTCCCTAAATGTCAGCGTTCTATTTCATATCTTTAGATTAAGGTCAGACTCATAGAGAAAGCACAGTTTATCTACTTGTATTTGAGATCACCTTATTATGATAAGGATCTTTATGTTGTAAGTTATTTGATTAAACATTAAATAACATTTATGCATTTAATTGCAAAAGGTCTGGAATGCCACCTTTAGGCCAAAGGAGAGTACTAACCTGCACATTCCAAATAAATATATATATCACAACCAGATTTTAAGATTAAGGCTGATAAGCTAATAAAAAGTGCATTGAGAAAAATAGTGGCCACATCATTCTAATGATAAAAGAAATGAATTGCACTATTTTTATCTGCTGCATCTTTTTAAACAAGAGAGACCTAAAATCTATGAAATGTATTTTTCTAACTACAATTTAAAAAGTACCATATTCCGGCTTGAGCCATTTCTGACACACCTGTCTTTAGGATTTTAAAAGATTTATTAATTGAAATTAACAGATTATTGCAAAGATTATTTATAAAGATATTAAGAGAAGACTAAATAGAAAAATAATTTAGCATACCAAAACCCTTTAGACTAAAGACCCTGGATGTAATTAGTAATTGGGATATGAGGTTGCTGTCCAACAGGTCGATCAAGACTGTTTTTAGGAGCCTCAGTGAAAGCAATTCAATGTGTAGGTAAATGCTATTTTGGATTGTCAAAAACAATATACTTCGTACAATTAAGTGAATTTTAAGAAACTTAAAAAAACAAAAAAATACAATTACACCTCGGTAATCAAAGTCTTTTACACTTCAAAAGAATTATTTTTATTATTTAACTATAAAATGGGTTTTAATTAAATAGGCTAGACTCATAATCAAGCTTGGTCTTCATTAAGAATCTCCCAGTGTGAAACTTGTTCAAGATCAAGTCTAAAGGTAAAATTTTCAATTAAACACCAACACTCTACAGCTGTCTGTTCTGGCATGTTGACTTTGGATTGTGTGTGTGTGTGTGTGTGTGTGGTTGTGTGCAAGTCTGAAAGACAATTTCCAACTCCCATCATCTCCAGATTACCAGCCTTTTCGAAGTTACCAAAAACACGCCCATCAATAGTGCAATCACACCTGCAATCACACCTGATTAGCTCATTAGCATATTATTTGATACAGATTCTTACCTCCTTATCCACACATGAAGACAAAGCACACACACCAGCTCCAAATAAGAGGACAAATGTTCATATGTTGAATAGCATATTTTATTTTGTTTAAGAACAACCTAATTTTCAGATGGTTCAGGGGCTAATAGCAGAGGTCATTGGTAGGTTTAGGGATAACGACACAAGAGAACAAATTAGGAAAAACAATTCTGTAGCTACGCAGTTAGAGCTAATCTACATGTTATTTAAACAAGAAAATAACACAAGTTATAATAAGCACCTGGAGGAAGCCTATAAGTTAAAATAAATTATCTTTAAGAAAATAACTTCTAAATAAGAGAATTCAAGTATTGGTTGTTTTAAATATTGCAATCACCAGGAACTAAGCCCTAAAAGGAAGTGTTGTGTTTGGAGTACCACTTGGGAATTTTAAGATATCAGTGGCACCTTCTAGTGCCAAGAGCTAGGATTTCCAGTTTTAGCCGATAACCAGAGATACTCTTAGAGCTTGGGTATAGGGAATAATCTTCTGGATTGGAAACTGAAAAAAATAAAGTAATTTAAATGGATTCCAGCATCTTGCAAAGGCTGTGTTTGTAAATGTTCCATTATTCTTATTTTCATATCATGGCAGATTTGAATTCTTTCCAAAATGTTAAATGTATTTCAAAATTTATTAATGACCCAGTCAAAACACGTAACATCATTTGGAGTTGTTTATTTCTGCTTTGTTTTTTGTCATTGCTGTACCATAACTGTCTCCATCTTGTCTGGGTTTGTTGTTGTTTTCACTGCTGTTTCTTGACAAACCAGGCATGCCAACAAGCACTAGGCACAGTGTGGTGCTGCAAAGCAGCTTGCCAAGATTGGCTTCTGTCACATGACCATGCGTGACTGTTTGTTTTCTAAAGGTCTTCTATTTTTTATACAAACCTATTCCCAACTATGGATTCATCCAATTGATTCAATCAGAAAGTCATAGCAGCACTACATCCATTGACTACACTTTGCAAACAGGTGCTAAAAACAAAATATTTGGTGGCAAAATAAATAGACCCAAAAAACTGACTTTGTTAGTGTAGATATAATGTAGAAGTTGGTCAATATCTGTTTAAAAATGGATGGAATATTTTAGATTTGGAAATTATTCCAACAATTTGGTCCAATATCTTAAATCCTTGTCCACATAAAACAAAATCTCATCTAAGAGATAGGTACAGACTTCAATATGTGGCCCCAGTTGTGCCAAGTAAACCTGTCAACCTCCCCCCTCTCTAACACTGGTGCTGGGTGATCCCAGTCTGGCTCATTTATCAACACCCAGTCAAGCGCACAGATCCCAACTGTCCAAGCACTACTGACACCCCAGTAAGCCACCTAGTCATGATCTCTTTCATGAACAGCTTCACTGGATTCAGCTACTGTCTGATAAATGTCTTTATCTGTTTTAAAACACCTAATCCTTGTTTACTTCAATAGTTTAACACAGGGTTTCTCAATTTGGCCATAGATATCCAGTGAGCTGAACATTTTTCAGGTGTGTCTCTGCTTCCATACACCTAAATCAAATTGCTGATCTACCACCTCAATGTGCAGTAAAGTTCTCCAGAGTTCTGCTAATGACCTGATCATTTGACTCAGGTGTGTGAAAGCAGAGGCACATCTGAGATTTGCAGGACACCGGACCTCAGAGGCCAGAGTTGAGAAAACCTGTTAGGGCCTTCTCTCTCAGATGACTTTTCATACATTTTCAATGACAACCAGATAACAGTAATTCCTATTTACACTGTTTTTAGAAGTCTCCTCAGAAGTCAACAGTCTGCTATCACAATGTAATATGTGAAAATCTCAATTTCACTTTCACCATGAATGTTTTCACAACCAGTACATGTTCTGTTATTGTAAGCCATATAAAACTGTGATTGTGGCTGGATTCCTCCAGGGCTAACCCTTCAAACCCTTTTTTAGTGTTTGAGCACATCATTTTCAAGGCTTTAGCTCTAATGCAAAACTATATTTCCAAGATGAAAAAAGTGGAACGCTGACTCCAGATTAGGAGTAACCCTCTGCTTTAAACTTAGAACTATCAGAAAAACATTGGATCTAACATATTAGTTTAAGGCTTAGGTAAGACTAATAATTTTGAAAACTCTAAAAGCTAAATTAGATTAAAACAACCCAAACCCAGGTCAGATTTTATAGTTTCCTCCAATGGTGCCTCACTTTCTAAAGATGGAAATTAATTATCTATATGTAACAAACACCCCCCAGATACTCACATGTACTGAATTCAGACTCAAAGCAGACGTCCACTAGACACATCCATTAAAAGTCACTATAAGGTGGGGAGAGGTCTTTACATCAAACTGTTTAACAACGACTTAAACTGATGCATCAAACTGCTCGGAGCAGGCAGTCTTGCAGTCATGCAGCAACATAGCCACTCTCTGCATCACATTGACAGGGGTGCTGTGGATGCCTAGTAGAGAGGAAATGATTCTAGATACTAAACAAGCTCTTCATACTTGCAACTGTCCTCTCTTTTGTCTTATTGCAGAAAGCGAGGAAATATAGGAACTTGTCAAACATTGTAAATCTTGCAGCTGTACAGAGTATGTCTGATGTAGGAACCTTTTGTCTGCTGATGGGAGCAAGTCTGCTCTTTTGTCTTGTTGCTTGACTCAATATTAGCCAGTTAACTTGGAGAAATTGATTTTGTTTCTCATGGCAGAACAACAAAGAAAACAGGCAACCACGGAGGAATAATTCACTAGTACTGTACTGGGTTGGAAATTGCGTTTACATCTGGTTTTCAGTGTGCTCAGGGACCAGTAGGTTCACAAAAGAGGTAAGTGAAGCAGGTAAAGCAAGAACAAAATGCTATTTAAAATAGGATTTAAATGAACACAAATTAAACATATCAAAATGCCATTTCCCGGGTAAGTGAATGTTGATGAGGTCTCTATTGATAATACTATTTTTACTTAGACTGAGGAGACTAAGAAAAACACTAGTACCGGTATTAATAAAGACGTTTACTCTAATATCTATAATCAAGTCGTTCCCTCTCAGAATACTAATACTTTTTATTTTTCCCCCACACTGGATCTTGGACCTTTCTTCATTATTTTCACAACTCTGCAGAGAGGTGGCAACTGGCTTAGCTCATTACTTTCTTATTTTATATCCCACCTCCGGTGTTTCTGTGAATATACACAGAGGCCTTTATTTACTAACAAACTTAGCAAATACAAAAAGTAAAACAATAAAATAAAAAATAATATGCCAACAGGATGCAACCTTGTATGCAACCACACTAAGCTAGTGATGTCCACATTAAAAGAATATCATATAATGTGACCATGTTGTCTTTAAAGTTAAATAAATATACGGTACAATATTTTTATATGGAAAGAATTCATAAATTGGAATAATAAAACAAATTTTCCAAAGTTCTGCTAGTTTGATAACAAATATGCTGCAAACATTCAAAAAAACCTGCACTGATCTGGTTCATTTGACTCATACTGATGGTGTGTTTAAACCAGAGGGAGGTGATAAGACAGCAACAATCAACTGATAATGGAGCTAATCAAACTGAGCAGAGACAAAAATGGGACTGATTAAAGTAACTGTGAAGGTGAAAGAGAGGCACAGAAAGGATCAGCAAGTTAGAAAAAGAAAAGGAAGAGAAACACCAGCAGATAAGGAAAAAACATTTCAAATAATTCTAATATAAATCTAAAAGTAAGTATGGAGAATTCATTTTAAGCTCATTGCAATAAAACGTTATCCTTATGAAGCAAAAAAAGAGTTTCTAAAGATAATAAATATTTTCAGCATCTTTTCTTCAGCCAATAGTGAGCTGGCATACAAACAGAGCCGGAGAGGAGGCTCTTGTATGCCGATCAGGCAACCACCGGCATCTTGTGTCTGTGCGCAATACCTAATAATGGCAATCATCTCACTGAGGGATTAGAGACTGCAACGAGGTAGAGGAAAAGTGGAGGGAGGGAGGGGAGTGGAAATCTCCAGGAGCAGAAATCTCCACAAGTGAGCATTGGACTTATGTACGGGGGAAGCCATTTTGCGTGTACAAAAATCACAAGCTGAAAGGAAAGAGGCTTAGATATGTTTCGTACACAAAACACTGGCGACTTTTTCTACAACAAAGGTTGTACTCCAACAAACATGTACAGCTATCCAATAAAGTAATTTAGAAATTTTTCAAAACAAAATAGACTTGTATCCTTGATGATTACACAAAAAGACTGACGTTTGAATCGGAACAGGGGTTGATAGATTAATAACAGAGCGGATTCTTTTTAATAGCATCCATGGACAACTGCCACTAACAAATTACATCAGACAAAAAATATTTTGCCTCTTTAAGAGACAAAAAAACACGATTGCCCCTCAATACTTACAATAGTACAGGTAATATGTTCTTTAACTGTAAATCTGCTTTAAGGTCAAAATCAATCAATGACAATAACAAAATGATCTAAGATAGCAGCTTCTTATATCCTCCAAAACAGATGGACCACCCATGGGAGACAAGACCTCGAATGTGTCTAAGATTATGTCTTAGTCAACATAGGGATGGTATCAGTCAGAAAGCAAGGCTTAAGGGAAATATTTCAAACTCAACAAATTAAAAAGTTCTCATGAAAAGGAATAAACTCTACAACAAATTTAGAATTCATTTTAATAAATCCTAATTATATTCAAGTTGCATTCAAGCATTTGTTAGCTCAGCGATTCGGACAATTAGGATTCCCCTGTCAAATCAGGACACCAGTGAGCTATTCTTCTTAATTTCGGGAGGATATAATATTTTAACACTGTCTTGATTAACATGTAAAGAAAAAAATCTAAATCTATTCAGACTTCCAGGTGAAGGAGGAGACTTTAACAAAAATGTGTTCTTTATTCCAAATGAGCCTAACCGTAACCCTTTTAACCCTACTATTTCAAAGTTTGTCTGAAGTGAACCTTGGAGACGCCTTAAATTGTAAAAGTCTGATTCACTTTGGTTTCCCAGGACAGCAAATGAGACCTAAGATTTAAGGTACATGATGCCTACATGAATACTGGAGATCATGCTGGATAGTAGAGATTGAGCTAAAAGTTTTTACAAACATGTTTGTAGCAAATACAGTATGCATACGATGATGGGGATAGATATACTGTAGAGCCTGAACCAGCTGTTTGCTCGATTTTACCAGTTAAAGAGTGATTTCTTCTTTCTGGATTCTCCCTGGCTGCAGTTTACTTTAAGAATCAAATTCATATCATTACAACTTAAAACTCCATTTAAAGTGAGAAAAAATCTTTAGCAAAGTTGAACTAATTTCCCAGACAGGTTTTTTTAAAAAGGAAAATGTGAGCGTCTTATAAACACAGCTGCTGGGTGGACATTTGTGTTGCAAAACGAAAAGCTGGAGAGGGTTTTTCTGAAAACTGATCCTCTGTGCGGCCTTCCTGCATACACTTGAGGTCTTTAAACAAATCATGAAACACGCTAAAACACACACGGCACACACAACACCAGTCTCTTTTCTCCCACTTTCATTTGCTGCTGGCTTAATTACTCACTTAACACAAGCACCCTCAGTGAGAAAGCATTACAGACCATAGACAAGTAAACACATTAAAACATCAAACACATACCACTCAAACACTCACAGAGCAATCGGCGCTTTTCATACAGGCGGAAAAGGAAAGATTTTGAAAAGGCTGTACCTTTGCTTTTAGCTAGAAGAGCAGCAGCAGGATGAGGAGGAGGGAGAGGAACAGAGAGTCCACAGCCGATACAGGTCAGGCAGAGAAGAAGAAGAGGACGAAGAGTAAATTCATGGGTTAAACTGTGAGCAAAGCATCCCAATTTTAAACATCCAATCACAGCAGGTCAAAAGGAATCCTAAAGCAGTAATCACAGAACTGATGAGAAATTAATGTTTGCTTAACTTGAGGAGCACAGAAGCCACGCAAACACATGCATGAACTCTGTTCTGCAAGTGAATTTTAAATGACGTTAATGTATCATTTATCTCAATCTTTTTTCCCCATACACCTTTCCTATACCAACAAATCAAAAATATATAACCAACAATATAAATAAATAACCAACAAATATGCATGCTATTTTGCATTATTTTGATTTGGAATTAAAATTTCCATGAGAGCTCAGATAACCTCCTAAGGTCCTCGTTGGTTAAAAAAAACTGATCAAGTTCAATTTGATCTTTCCTCTTTTTGCTACTTTTGCATATGGCATGGGTATATCAAAAGTAGACAGGCTTGGTCTGGTCATAAGAGAGTCAAAAGACAGAGTCCACAGTAGCATACAAAGCTCTGTTACATGCATATTTTCCTCATCTTTTGAGTCCAAATCAATTGCCTGGTGATTGGATAACATCAAAACAACAAGCTCGGCAGCTTTAATATTCAAAGGGATTGCCTCAGTTCTGTTTCATGGCCAGAATTGAGAATGAGTCAACCATGAAACCATTTCTATATTTAATATTATATTAATGTCAAGTGTGAGGAAATCCAAAAGCTAAGGTTTGCTTCAAACTTGGATGCAAAACAGGAAAGACTAGACAAAAAGCAGTAACTCCTAAATAACTTTATTTGCTTGTTCCTTATTAAGGATGATAGGATGCAGCAGGACATGAAGGGACCAATTAGGACCCTGTCTGTAGTAACTGCTCTGTTCTATTTAAGCCGAAAAGTGAAGCTTTACATTTTTCGTTCTCTTCAAACTATCATCTATGGCCATGGTTTAGCTTTAGACATAGGTTAAACAACTAAGTTGTCGATCGGTTTTAGAGGTTTTCCATGCAAACCTGATGGGGAAAAAACTCTTCGGCAGAACAAAAACTGCTAGAGGGATATATCCTTTTCAGCCCTGGAATAATTTGGGATCCTCTTGCAAGAGCTGGAGAGGAATGTCTATATTCCTCTCCTGGACCAGCTGTAGCTCAGGCAGACAGAA
Source organism: Jordanella pulchra (assembly GCA_034780135.1). NCBI lineage: Eukaryota > Metazoa > Chordata > Actinopteri > Cyprinodontiformes > Cyprinodontidae > Jordanella > Jordanella pulchra. The sequence continues at coordinate 6,802 of JAUZNJ010029119.1, read as the reverse complement.
AACAATGGATGCATGGATTCTGCTTTGGTTCGTATAAAGCTGACCAGACCACAAGGAGAACCATGTCAACCCAAAGGTTGTCAACCTAAAAGTTAGAGTTTGTCTGGAACTTAGCAGGTACTTATAACATCTTTTTTTTTTTAAACTGACATGGATTACTACAGATTTTACAAACCTATCCTGATGCATTGATTCAACAGGAAATCATTTGTCCCAAGAGTAAGATATTGATCATTTTCAAGAGTTAACCTTACTCGGGCAAAGGCCAACTTTAGATTGGCATGTAAGTTCAATGCTATTGGGTTGATCCTGGACAAGCAACATCCTAAGGAAGAGGTTGGCAAAGAAATAACCGGCTACTATCAAACGAGCTGCAAAGACAGAAAAGATAAGTTACTCGGCTCGGTTTTCATTTAATCATGACACAGAAAATGAAAATATTAGAAGTGATATTTAAAGTGATTAAAAAAATCTATCCTGACAAATACAAAAAATGCACAAACAAATCCAGCTATGCTTAAATCAAGCTTTATCTCAAAACGCCATTAGTATTTATATAAATCTTTTCCAAGGACAAATTTGAAATTCATGCAGTTTGTTTCATTAATCCAAATCTAAAATCAATCCAGTCTAGTGTCTTTCTTAACAAACTTCATAACAAATTTCAAATAGGATTAAGATAATCTATTTAATGGTAATGTTAGATGGAAAAAGAATATTTTGAGATTAATTTTTCTTCAACTTTTTATTGTGTTTAGAATATATCAAAAATGTTCTTTGAATCTTTACAAGCCACATTTTAAAATAAATGGAACGAGAAAAAAGAAGAAATAAATAATGTAATCATGATTATTGTGTAGTAGATTTAACCATTGGAAGATTACCTAAAACCATTGTAGAGAATTGTTTGAACAGAGAATAATCCTCATTGGATTATTTTTTACAATACATCTCACACGTGCAAACATTGTCTCTGTGTACAGAACCATGCACTTCCATACACAGTTCTAACCAAAACATGCAGCTCCACACCAGAACCAAATGAACAAAGTACATTTTATAGAGAGGTAAAGAGAGCGTACCTTGTTCTGCCATCATGTGTGCGAGGCCTTAAGAGGAAAAAACAAGGAAGTGTAAGAGAGAAAGGGAACACACAGCTTCAATACTCTGTGGTATTGGGATGAAACATGCTTTCAGAAGGGAAAGCATAACATCCAAACACAATCAACTTCAAAAGCTTTCATCTGTGAGAAGAAGGCTTCTGGGGAGAAAATCACACTTGTAGAGAACACTTAAACTGGGAAGTCAGAACCAGAACTGACCTGATGAACCAACTGATATCTGCTGTAAATGTAGGATTTATTTTAAGGAGTAAAAAACAAGTTTTGAACAGTGTTGTGTTCTTGAAGTGAGAAAATGACCAAAATGTCTTCAGTAAACAACTATCTTCAGTAAGTCTGGATAAGAACCTTTATATGTTGGTTGTTATGGTGATTACGGTAGTTATTTCTGCAGGTATTCAGTTCCAAGTTTCTCAGTATCTACAAAAACGTCTCTTACTTTAGTGCTTCTGAGAAAAAATTACATAACTTTAAAAAGTTTGGAAAACAAACTTGACAATTCATACATAAACAATTTTGGAAGGACTTTAGACTCACTAACCTGTAAAAAGGTAATGAATCATAAAATGGCAAATATATCATCATAGGACACTTTGTTTTAACCCTCATCATGTTGTTTAATAACTCATTTGAATTGGTTGATTATGGAGCACAGCCCCAATTAAAGCCAAGTAAGAACAATGTCAAAATGGTCATAGCTAAATGCTCACCTGGTTTATTAATTCAAAAAACCATGTTAGGATAATTATCATTACGTTTTCAACATCCAAATTTTATTATAAATTAGATATATACACTTTGGGTAAATTCCTATTTCTTGATTATTCCGTCCACTTTGTGAAAAGCACCAACAGCACTGGCAGGAAAGCAAGCCAATAGTGTGAAGTTACCACTGCCATGCATTACACTTTATACATGTTCTTAGATCTGAGGGTGTCAAGCATTCTTGGTTTAGAAACGGCTACAAAATAGCTTTCCAACTTGTGGAAATTTAGGAATTCCCTTCAGTGATCGTACATGAGTTCTTCAAACTTGTTGCTTTCTGAAAATTACAAATTTTTTGCTGGAAACTGCACTTCATCATAATTAATGACCAAAACTTAATGGAGCTGGATACAGTCTAAAGAAATCATCAGCACTTAAGGCATGTATGTATACATTTGTGCGTTATAACAGAAGAATATCAAGAAGAAATGCAAGTTTGTAAACACAGATAGTGTTTTTAGGATTTACTTCAGCTTTATGTTGTATTAATCATTTTAGCCTGGAAAAACATTGATTAATATGAGTCTAAAACAGATAAAATACAATGTATTGTATTTAAGAACATGGTAATTGGAAAGCTCTGTTTGTAAATGTAAATGTTGGGCATTTAGGCCTTTAGTTAATTTCATATTTCCCACAAAGACACCTCAGCTCTTTTTTTGTCTCACCGTGGAACTTTGGAAAAATACTTTAGAACAGTTTTAGAAGAAATCTCATAACACGTTTTAAAACCTAAAAGTTTAGATTAGAACACATTTTCCTTTGGTTTAGTCAAAAGGTTAATGTTTAATAATGCAATATTTGATGCCAAAAAAACTTAAATCCCAGCTAGGTGGCAGTTAAAAGTCCAAAATAATAAGTTCCACTGAGTTCCAATTGATACTAAAGTCCCTGCAGAGTTGTTTGTTGTTGCCATTTTAGGATTATTATATAATTTTAAATCTTTAACAAGAAACCCAATGATTTTTGTTTATAAATCTGAATCTGCACAATATCTTCTGTTTTCATTGGTTTAATTAGGTTTCCCTTTTAACTCACCTGGTATAGTCTTGCTGACCCCTGCAATAAAAGGAGACAGAGAAAACAAGCAAAGAAACCAGCGTTAGAAACACACTTTGTACTTGCATGATTAATGTCATGCAACTGTTTAAACACTTTACAGTCAATGCAAATGGCTGGCAGTTTGCACAAACATTTGCATCTGCTTTACAGTCTAAAAGGCATTAGCAGTCAGGAGATTAAAAATGCACATATATTTTTATGAAATTTAGAATGAAGACAATTTAGCCTCTTACCTAAAGACATTCAACATTTGCTAAAAATGAATTTTATTCACCATTCAGTTGAACTGAAAGACATTTCTCTTGTGTTTATCTTGTGTTTGTGAACCCAACACTCATACATAGCAATCAATATCAACATCATACATTTTATATCAAACATTGCGATTTAGTCCAGGATTTGTTGGCATTTGAACCAGAAGGTGACACTGCATATTTCTTTCTTTCTTTTTACTTAGGCGTCTGAGAAGCAACATAGTTGTGGAGTAAAACGGACAGTAATCGTCTTGAGATGCATTAAATGTTCAGAGCATGGACTAATTGGGCATGTGATGGTGTTAATATCTGAACACAAGCAGATGGTGGTTGATTTGGTATGCATTAGATATTAATTTAGTTCAAACTGAGCAGCTCCCACATGCAAGATGTTCAATTACTTTGAGGAGAAGAAAACTGGATTTCTGTTGGAAAATTCAGAAATTCCTTTGTTTTTAAAAACCTTTAGCATTGTTTGAGATTTAACATCCTTCAACATCACATTTAAACAGAAAGCAAATTTTATCAAAAGAATATAATTGTATGTAACTGTAATAGTATAATTGTAGTTGTTGCAATTGTAATGCTATAATTGTTAAAAACTGGACTTTGCCTTTTGGTCCTAACTCAAAAACCTGAAAACCTTTTAGCTCATCTCAGATTTTTTTCATATTGTACTGAACCCTTGTAAAGCTCTGGTTACAAATGTCACTGATAACCTTTCGCAATGTTTTGAATTGGACATTAAATTCAGCTAAAACGCTGGATATCCTTTGTTGAATTAACACATGTAAATAAATCTTAGTTTTTTGTCCTTTATTGAACAGTAAGGAAAGATGGTTGAGAGAGAAGAGGAAGAGCTTTGGAATGAAATTGATGAAAACCGTGTCAAGGACTATAGCTTCTGGTGTGCCTGTCCGATTGTTTTAAACATAAGTTCAGCATCATGTCTCACCATCAAATGGTAATCATTCGAGTCAAGATTTAAAACCTGGACCAATTAACTGTTGACATTTCAAGGAAAACCTAAAAAAATTACCATTTTGAATCTGGCCTGATATACCTGCCTTGTTTAATGACAAAACAATATCGAGATAACAGTTTGGCAGCCAACTTATTAAAGGCCAAGATGGCCACACCAGTAAAGAGTCAGAGGGACAATTTGCGCCATAAGTTTATGTCTACCATTTAAAAGCAGCATACAAGAAGTTCTTGACAAATTGTATGTGCAGTATTAGATTAACCCCAAAGTGTTTCACTTAAAATGAAACATCTCCACCATTGGTTTTATTTTTATTTTTCCAAGACTTAAAACTTATCAAAAACAGATGGGCTTAACAGATGAGTAAAAGACAATCAGATACTATTTCTAGTTAACAGAACTATATTCAGATGTAGCATCAGAAAAAAGGTAATGAGTTTGGCAATAAATGCTTTATTTATATGAAAGACCTGAAGGTAAACCATGTTTACAGTAAATAAGAATAAAGAGGAAAATTTTTAGATAAAAGATATTCTTTGTAAAGTCTGACATGTATTTAGCTACCCTGAGTCAAGACTTTATAGACTGCCATTGACTGCAATTGCAGCAGAAACCTTTTTGAGACGGACATATTTGCCCATTCTATGCAAAATATTTCAATAAAAGGAGACCTGAACAACATTTTAAAAATGCAGTTTTTAGGTTTTTCCAGCAACTCTCGATAGTATTTATCTCTGGAATTGGACTTTGTCTTCTAACACATAACAACTGTTCTAATTTATTTTCTTGTTGCAAAACAAACCTCTCAAGGTTTTGGCATTTTCTAACAGGTTTTTATTTATATTAACCTGAAATTAGCTCCATCAATGTTTGCATCAGCTGTGACCAGGGTGCAGTGTTGGATTTCATCAGGCCAAAGCCTCCTATTTGGTTTTCATCCGACCATATTAGTCTCTTTTACAGCTTTGCTGTGTCCTACCCATGGCTTCTAAACAGGACTTCTAATGACTTTCATTTAACATACTTTATCTTCCAGGTCATTATCAACAGAGTCTCCTAACCCTGGCCTCAGTCCTCTGCAATTCCAACTTCCTCTGGCCTTTCCATTTTCAGATGATGGATTCAACACTTTTCTTTGTGCTAACTTTGAAAAATCATGTTATGAGCTAATCCCACTTTTACCTTCTCCACAAATATAGGCATGTTGTTCTTTAATCTTTTCATGTGATTTCTTCATTATTATTATTGTCCAAAAAACAGCTGGGTCTATGATCAGACAAAAATTTTACATAATAGAGGAAGAGTCAGTTTTTCAATGAGCAGACTTCTGAAGGGAAATGGTTTTACTGGATTTCTTTATGGGTGTGAAAATGGGAGGGGATCATAAATTAATCCAACATTTTAATACCTTTAATATCGTCGAAACATTCAAAAAAGAAAACAAAGACAAAACGTTTGGATCATTATCTAAAACTGTATGCAAAAGTATTACTTGTAGGCTGCCACTAACAGGTGAGTGGTCAATTACTAGACATAAATCAAGTAAGAACAAATAAAGTTTATAGAAAGAGTTAAAAAAGACCATCCAAAAATGGGAAAATTCCAAACCAAGACCACGTAAAACACAAGAAAATCGAAATCATAAGTAGAAAAATACAAGTAAAAAAGAAAATGCAATGCAATGCTAAAATAAAAATTTAAGATGTTTAAAAATGAAACCCCTATTATCCTTTTTTTCTCTAAAAGTAAAGAGAATTAAACATTGTGAATTTAAGATTCATATAGTGTATATGTTGCAGTTTTCTCTAAAAAGATGTATTAACAGTCTAACACTCGTTCTGTGTCTTTCTGTACAGCTGAATTCAGTTCCCCTCCTTGCAGCTTGTCATGTTCTTCTCCATCTTGACCTACTTCCTCTGACAATTTCCTCCCTTTTATTGTGCTGATTTGTTGTAGATTTTGGTGAGACAGCAAGAGAGATGAAGATAGCAAAGCCATAAATATTCCATCAAGGTGAGAGCCCAGAGAGCAGTCAGTTGTAGATATTTCGAACGTATGCCTCCATCTGCATGCTCAGAAAGACCTCCTGTTCATACATATCATCACACCGTGTCTTAGACAAACTAATTTATTCATTGGTTGATTAATACTCAATGTGAACATGTTTGATTCTTCTTTACCTCCTCTTAAACTTGAGGTAAGGATATATATTGGGATAAGAGTGGATTACTTAAAGGATGATTAATTATGGGTTGCAGAAATATGGAAAGCACATTAAAGAGGTATTTCCCCCCGATGGATCCTCAACAATGGCATCTGCAAGTAAATATAGCAATCATGTTCATCTTCATCTTCATTGTAAAAGCTTCAGCATCGCCAATTCCAACAGCAGCCATGTTTCATGTTGAGATGAACATAAGGACAGCTGGCAGAACAGCAAGCAAGGAAGGCTGGCTGTGGCCATTTGGTCTCCATGCCTGTCAAACCGAACAGGTTTGGAGGCAGGAATGAGACAGTCAGCAAAATAACTCTTATTTTCCACATCAGAATCAGAATCAGAAAGCCTTTATTGTCATCATATTCTACAATGGATACAATGAGATTTTTGGGACTTCCAT
>JAUZNJ010029118.1:0-15620 GCA_034780135.1 Jordanella pulchra | reverse complement strand
TACACCTTTTGAATGCAATTACTGAAATAAATCTACTTTTTCATGGTATTCTAATTTTATGACCAGCACCTGTACATGCAAGTCAGAGCATGAGAAGTAGAGGAAGGGCAGGGAGAGGCTGATACAAAGACAGCTCAAACTACTTAACAAGCTGAAGTTATACTAAAAGTAGCAGTAGTTCAAAATAATTGTTGAAATATTAAGACTTGAAAAAATACAAGGGCTTAAGAAGCATATTGAAGGATAGAATATGTGAACAAAATTGATGAAATGATGAACTAAGTGATCCTTAAGCTGTTGATACAAGACAATTTCAAAACTAGTGAAACAAAATAAGAAAAAGTTGGTAGTAGACAAGCCGAAGACACATTTAGAAACAAACTGCATCAAAAAGGAGACAGAGGCAGGTTGAAATTCAAGCTGTGTTATTAAAAAAAAAAAACATTTTGTACTTCACAAGACTGACATTTTTGTCCATTCTTCCTTGCAATTCCTTTCAGAGTGATGAGCTGCGTTCCTTTTATGCCAAAAAACATTTTGCACCGTTACCAAAAAGGTTGATTTTGGTTTCATCTGAGCAGAGCATCTTGTTCAACATGTTTGGTGCGTATCCCAGGTGCTGTGTGGTAAACTTTAAACAAGACTTTTTAATGATATCTTTAATAAATGGCTTTCTTCTTCTTTGGTGCTGGTGAGTCTGCTCGATCCTTCTTGGTTCTGGTTCCTTCTATCATGCTGACATTTTGTGTGGACCTAAATGCAGAGAGGCAAAGTCAAAAATGGGTCTTTTAAAAATTCCTAAAACAAATAGAGAAAGAACCAACAGAAGCTACAAGAAACACAGGAATCCACAGGCTAGCAGTGACAGGGAAATACCAGGTACCTCAGAGAAGTAAGCTGGGAAGAGTGAGAACCAGAGAGCAGTTTAAATGCTGGGTGAGTGCTAATTAGCTGATAGTTTGGTGTGATAGGAGAGAGCAGAAGGCAAAATGGAGACAGAACGGGGGTGAAGGGGGGAATAAACAGGGAAAAAGGGAAAATGAATCTATTATTAGCTAAGAACAAAGAATACAAGGCATACATTAATCGAGATAAATATAAAAAGACCCAACTAATCAAAAATAGAAGCTAAGAAAACAGCAGACAAAATATGCAACATGATCATTTTGCTCCCCAGATAAACTAAACTCCCAAATAAAAAACACACTGAATAAATTTCTTGGTTAAAACTAAACTATATATATAGGATAGTGAACCATTTCAACCATTTTGTCTAAATAATTTATGTTTTTAAACTATTCAAAGTCAATTATTCAAAGTCAATTTTTTAAATTAAGAATGTCGCAAATTGTTTATGGGTTTTTACCATATTTACCGTAAAAACTTTGCATCTAGTGGATTGCCTTCACTTTTTTTCCTTTACGCACGGGTGACCCCTTGTGGACAAGAGATGCATTGCATATTGATGTATTGTTGATTGAGATGTTACAAGTGGAGCATATGACTCCAAAGAAAGCTAATGCCGAAAACAACAAACAAAGGGAAACTATCTGAATATTAACCAACTTACCTAATTGAAAGTAAATAAACCAAATGACAAAAATTTACCTCCCCAGTTAAGAAAAACATGAGAAAATTAGGGAAACATAAACGGCAGCTCACTCCTACAAATCCCAGAACTTTTGCATGGTGTTAAATAGTGTGGTCGGTTGAAATGAGGGCCGTTTCTCAATATGCTAACTTGTTCTCCTGAAACGTCAACAGCATCGGCCCAAGTACTATTCCAATTCACAAGAAAATTGTGCATGAAGACGACGCCTAAAGGCAGCAGCATTTAGTGGTGTGTTTTGAACAAAGTCATTTGAAACTAAACCTTCATAGAATAATATAAGGTCATCTGCACATATCAGATGGTTTAACAATGTTTCACCAAACAAACATCTGGGGCAACAGTTTCACAGCTGTTTGGATGATGAAGGTTTTGCGACTATAGTTACCATGTCAAACACCTTTTGCACAAATGACACCAGGATTATACAACATGCTTGTTAGGAGAAGTCAGTCTGCATCTTGCTGCTGCCATGAACCATCTACAGCGCAGGATATCCTCTCAAGGTATAATTGTGATAATCAGTTATCATTCTTGTCAGCTGCTTGTGAGATTGGCTGCAGTGATGAAGCAGTTTACAGGTTTCTGGAATATTATCGAGTCATTTTAGAGCAAAGTGATTTACAGAAAATAGAATTCATTTCGTATAAATAGAAAGGAAAAAAGAAACTAATTAAATACCGTCTGGAAATATTAATAGGTTTTAATATTTCAAATTACAGTAATTCAGTTGCGCTCCAAGGTGTCCTTTAATTCTGTCCTCTTGTTGTATCCCTTTGAAAACATATTTTTTTCTTAATTGATTAAGTATATTATTTAATTCAAACAGCTTGAAAGTTTTTCTCCAATTGTTTTTTTTAATTTAGTTGAAAGGAATTTTAAACATAAGAAAATTTGTTGAGTAGAAATAACATATAAAAACAACAAAGAAACATGTTATCAATGATATCATCAAAAAAGTAAAAAGCATTGATCCTTCTGGTGCTCGAAAGGTACACGTGGAAGAAGCTCTTCAAAAAGTTATGGTGACTAGAAGGCCCTTCTGGACACAAGAACTTTATATAAGTAAGGATGATGATTGGTCTATAATTAACCATTTCATTTTGATTGAGACGGTGTGTTAGGTAAAGGTTTATTTACATTTAAATAACATTTAAATAACTTGATAACTTGGACCTGGATCTAAGGCTTAGATGAAGCTAATGATTTTACCAACTCTGAAAGTTCAACTGGATCAAAACAGGTTCAGATTCTACAGTTAACTCAGAGGCTGCTCTCCTCCCAGAGATAAATCAATCGTATTTAGATGGGTGCCACTGAAATTGTTTTAAAGATTTTTTTAGGCTCTAGTGGCCTTTAGAAATCTAGGATTATTCTTATTTTTCTCTATTAATAAAGGCGCTGCTCTTGTTTTACAAAGGGCCACTTTATAGAGCAGTACTGTAATTATTTTTTCTAGATCAAGTAGGATTTCTGTAGGAATTTCTCTCCAGTTTCCTAACATTATTCTTGAAGGAAAAAAGATCAGTGACACAAGCAGAAAACAAATTGCACCACCTGACCAACTTGGCCAGCGAAGTTAGAGTTAAGCAACAATAAAATAAAACCGAAAATAAACTAATCAGGAACCAGCACATACCCTTTTAGCACTCCCAATAAAAAAAAAACATTCAATGGACGAATTGAAACAAATAAAACCACATGACTGCAGTTAAACAGCTTCCTGTCTGTTAAGGGAATTTTAAATAAAGTTTTTTTTAGGCGTTCAGCTGCTGCTGCATCATAAACAAACATGGCGGCGGCGGACTGAAGACAGCGGCGGACGTTCTGTGACGCTGTTTTAATTAAGAGGACGGGTTTTTAATGTTATAACTGCTTCGGTCCATTTCATAGCGGATCAGGATGGAGCCTGGCCCGTTTCCAGAGGAGCTTCCGGAAAGGAAAGTGTGTGTGGTCGGTTCGGAGCTGGTGGAGAACTACACAGTAAGCCTGCTAGCTGACGTTTTAGCATTACACCGATAATTAATATGATTATATTATATAGAATTAAACGTTCTTATTCTGTGTCTGGTCTGGGGCAGTAGCTAACGTGTTTGTTTCTGTCGCTGATATAGTAACAGACTCTGTCTAATTAGAAATATGCAGCTAATTAAACAAGGCGATCATTAAATGGGAATGGCTTCATTTAACAGAGTGATTTAGTTCAAGCCTTTATTGTTCATATATTTTGATTATCAATGCTTAAAGATAAACTAAAACCCAGTTTCACAAAAATGTAGAAAAAACAGTTCAATAACAATACGATTTCTAAAACGGAAATAATTAGTTATGGTCCTCATAGTCATGGGAAAGCCTGCTGACAGTCGCCATGGACCCTCCATAAGTAGGGAAAACTCCTGGAGGTAATTAATGCAGAAGCTGCAAGTCTTTCACTAGAAGGTTAAGTGGAAGGAAAAAGTGTGGAGATAAAAGATACACGAGCTACACATACAATCCAAAACATGAGCTAAAGCTGTCTCACTCCATTCCATTCCTGAAACAAAGAGACTATTTTAACCATGAGATTCACACTGGCTCAGTGGCTTGATGGAGAGCCGCTCTCAGGCATCCATCAGAGATTTGGATCATGCCGTTTTTTCAGAGATAAAGCTACAAAACTTGTTTGTATTTGTTTTCATTCATTCAGCAGAACAACAGTTGGTTAACTGTGTTTTATCAAGTTTTAAAGATTATGAAACCAGTTTTGTTTCTTTTTCAGGTTTACATCATTGATGTTACAGACGGTCTGCATAGGTGGACTGTGAAGCACCGTTACAGCGACTTCTATGACCTGCATGAGAAGGTGAGCAAATATTTAACCCCGAAGCATCACCCTGCCAACCGGCTGACTGCTTTTTGTTCTGTTTAAGCATTAGGATATATTCTAAGTTATCTCAGGTGTGAATGTAGCTGAAATCGGTGTAATTCCTTCACTTCCAACTCTTATTCGAGGTAAAGATCTCAAACATTACACAACAATGAACTTTATTAATAAAAAGATCTTCTTTGTTTTCCTCCTGCTGTCGTTACTCCAGCTGACAGCAGAGAAGAAGGTGGACCGGCGTCTGCTTCCTCCGAAGAAGATTTTGGGGAAGAACTCAAAGAGTTTGGTGGAGCGGAGGCAGAAGGAGCTGGAGCTCTACTTACAAACGCTGCTTCAGCAGTTTCCAGAGGCCACACCCACTCCTCTCGCCTGCTTCCTGCACTTCCACCTCTATGTGAGTATCACCTGAGCAGGCGGACTCCGACCTGTTAGTTTATTGTCCTAACCAAAGCTTATAAGGCCGACAGAAAACATCCCTGCTCCAGTTTCTGGTAAAGTTTACCTTCACTGAGGAAAAGATCACGTTTGGACTCATTTTTAGAAACTGTATGATGTCCGTGGTTACATCACAGGAAAGATGTGCAGCCATCATGACTTGGTATCAGAAAGGCTCTTTGACAAAAATAATCCTGCTGTTTGGCAGCAGAATAGAAAAGAAAATAATCCTTTATTGTTCCACAGATGCTGATTCAGGTGTAACGGCAAGAAGTTAGGGATCAGTTTACAACATAACAAAACTACTCTATGGTTATAAAAAAAACTGCATAGTCAGAATAAATGAAACTTGCTTCTGAATTGAGTAATTTGAAAATGTGTAAAACACATCATGCTTAAAAAATAACAAACTAGTTACATGAAAAAAAGACACATGTTGCAGATATTCAGTCTTTAACATTTTGAGGTTAAATAATACAAGTTCTGCGGTTAATTCTGTTTATATTTGGGGTTATTTGAGTTTAATGTTTATTTAGAAGTTTGATTTTTTTGTTATTTGGTTTGTTTGTTCAGCAAGGAAGAACTGTGGGGCCCTTTCCTGTAAGTAAAGGAACTGGTATTTATTGGACCAGCATGCACAGCAGGAGATGAACAAAAAAATGATCTTTTTTTGAATTGGATAAATAAACCCCCAAAAAGCAACTTTGGACTTTGTTAGTCTAAGAAACACACCCACAGAGCAGCAGTGTCTACGGGATCTGTGATGATTAAATGTTTGGTTTGACAAACAATTGGTTCATCGCTACACTATTCAAAACAACTGGATGCTAACAAATCTCTGCAGTGATGGTTTAACAGCTGCAGGGATCTGTTAGTCCACGCAGCAGTCTGTCTCTGACGGAGCTCTGCTGCTCTGCAGCAGCTTCATGCATGCAGTGGCAGACATTGTCCAACAGAAGTGATGTTTTCTTACAGTCCTTCTGTTTCTCTCTACCTGCTCTGAGTTTAGAGCAAGTCTTCCTGACCCCTGAAATAAAAATAAGAATAAAAAGCAGCTGCTGATTTTCTCTATGGATGTAAAGTCATTTTGTCTAAATGTGTCCAAGTCTGTGCTTACAGAGAATTTAAACTTAGTGAATTATTATTTTTTTTAAACCTCTCCAGTTTTATATTGCAGTACCTAACCTGCTTGTTGCAGCTCTCATTCTGCTGATTTTGCGGCCGCAGTGAGATTCTTATGATCAGAGGAACAACAGCTGCCTGTTGTTGGATCCCTCAGAACAGAGAGGTCCCAGTGAACTATGAGCTCAGCTGGTCCATGTGACCGTCAGGCCTGAGGTCCCGCAGAACCATCCTTCACTGTTGTTTCCTGTCAGCTTTTTTGTATCTATCCGTCTCATATCTGTCATGTTCGTTTGTTTTTTTCTTTGGGTTCTTTTGGCAGCTGATGTGTTGTTTGTTGGTAAAACACTTGGTTTATTACGTTTGAAATTAAACAATGTTATTTTTGTCTTCTTTCAGGAGATTAACGGCATCACAGCGGCTCTGGCTGAGGAGCTCTTCCATAAAGGTCAGAAGAACCGTTTTGTCTCCTTCACAGCTCTGCTGGGTCTAACCGGGCCTTTAATAGTTTTTAAACTTTTAATCACTTCTGCAAACTGTAGGAAAATGTTATAAAAGCTGCAGCAGAAGCGTGAATGTTCTGTTTATTGTGTATAAAGAAAGGAGACCTGGATCAGGGCTCCAGGCTTTGGTTCAGATTGTCCTTTTAACTGCTGACCTTTTCTGGAGTTTTGTCCATTATCTGTGCAGTTGTTTCTGTGTTGCAGGGGAACAGCTGCTGCAGGCAGGAGAGGTGTTTTGCCTCCACCCTCTGCAGCTTTACTCCATCACCCAGCAGCTCCGACTGGCCAAACCCACCTGCTTCACTGGAGACGCCAAAACGGACCTGGGTCACATTCTGGACTTCACCTGCAGGCTGCGCTACCTCAAGGTACTGAACCCTCGGTTGGTTTAGAATGAATCATTAAAGCAACCCACATAGCTGCAGTCAGCGATGACCATACTGGTTCTGTGTGTGTCGGTCAGATTTCAGGGACCAGGGGTCCAGTAGGAACCAGTAACATCCAGGAGAACAGCCTCTCCTTCGACCTGTCTGTTTTCAAATCGCTGCTGCAGATTGAGGTAACATTCTGCTCCTAAAATGCTGCTGTTTCCATTGTGTTAAAGAATGAAGTCAAATAAAAGCGTCTCTTGTCCTCAGATCAGCGACTGCAGAGCGCATCAGGTCGAAGGTCTGCCGTCTCTGAGATCCACCCTGGCCACTCTGAGCATCCACCGCTCCACAGAATCTATGATGGTGCGTTTGAACTCTGGGTTCAGGTTGTGAACAAACAGTTGAGCCGCTCCTTTAGGGCTGATGTGTATTTTCTCTGCCGTCCAGTCCGTCATCGTCCCGGAGGCCAGCGAGTTCCCACAGTGGGAGCCTGAGGGGGTGGAGTCTGGATGTCCCGTTACTGCTGTGGTTCCTGTGTGGAGACAGCTGACCACGCTGGACATGAGCCACAACTGCATCAGCACCATCGATGACTCCGTGGTGAGAAGACTTCGTCCAGACAAAAAAAAAAAAAGACAAAATAACAGCCAAACATTTTAATGCAGATTCCCTCTTTGATTGGATTATTGCATCAGACTTTAAGGAACATAGACCTGAATTATTGGAGCTAAGAGAATCTAATTTAGACGGAAAGAGAAAAAGGATTCAGTCCAATTGGATCTGAAACCTCTCCATTTCAGAACACCTTCCACCTTTAATTTGACGCTTTGGCAGAGATGGAAACATAAAAATAAGAAAGAAGCTGCAATAACTTGGTTCTATAATTTTTGTGACCCATAAGCGGTTCTATAAGAGGGGCCAACAGGGGCCGGTTCCCCCGTAGAACTGCTGCTGGCCCCTATAATGGCCTCCTGTACTGAAGATGTTACACGTAATAGACAAAGTCACTGACCTTTGAACCCATTTTATAATTTTTTTGCAGTTCTTTTTGAAACCTGATTTTAAAAATAAGGCGATAGCTTTGTTTGCATTGTTCGGACTTTTGATTTTTGAACCCTAGGTTTGTTAGGATGCACACACAATTTTATGACCTTTACGGCATGTCTTCCCCTACTCTCAACAATGACTAAATTGAAGACAACAAGCGCCTAAAAATAACCTTTAAAAATCTTTTAAAACACATTTTGATGGATATTTAGTTCGTGTTTTTCTTTTTAAGTGTTTATTCAAACACCAGACCACAGGTCATAAACCTGCAATCTACATGGGAACAACAACTTAGTTCATGACTAATTCTTGTTCTTTTCTTATTATGAAACCAGAAAAAACTCCCAGCTATAACGCCAGCCACATTAATCGCAATAGAACTGGCATTCAGCTACATTTCTGACTCTGACTCCATTACTGGTTTACATGTGGCTCTCCGGGGCTCTCATATGAACATCATGCGCTAAGCTGCACTTGACACTCACAAGACAAGTAGCAGAATCGTACCGTAACACAGCAGCGCAGGACTCTCCGGTGGCTTATGGTCAGCATCTATCATGCTATGACTGTTGTCAGTTGCCAGGTAACGTCTCACACCCAGCATTAGCTAACTAAACAACGATTAGATAACGAAGCAACACGGCGTGTGATGCAACCGTCCATGAATTCTGAATCATCTCCCTCTCATCAATAAGCCATAACAGCATCTGACACTGGAACAGCATGGAAAACGTTATTCTACGCACACACACACTTCTAAGCAGACTTTTATCATGTTAGCAGCTACTTCATACCAATGTCACCATACCATAGTACTCTACCATAGGTGCTTTTAACTCGCAGCAGTCATGCAGGCTACAACCGTTACGAATATGTTAAAACAGAAAAGACTTGAATCTTTAAATGACTTAAACTTACTTTTAATTCAACCCAAATGATTTAGTTATTTTCAACAATTGACTCAGAGTTCTCAACACGTGTTGATATGGGATTCCAGTTTTCTTCTGCTTAATGTTGTTTTGAACCAAGTTTTAAAAAACTATTCCATTTTTTTACAGTTGAATTTATCAGTTGTGATCCTTATAATTTTCATTTGAAATAAGTGAGACAGATGTTATGGTCCTGAACTATGAATGGACATTAACATAAGGTGGATGATCCAGAAGTAAAGAGCTGTTACAGAGATCAGTTCCAACCATTTTTATTATCAGATCCATAACACAGACTGGGGGCTAATCACCTCGATCAGTAGATATGATGAAGAGGAATTAGGCAGCCTTTTTACTTTCTGGACCTGGATCATCCATCTCTGCATAATATTCCTTGGAACAAATTCACTTTAGCTTTTAGTTTTACTCCTAAGACGATAAACATCAAACCTTTGTAAAATCCAGTATTTTATTTGGTTCTGCTTTATTTCTTGGCTGTAGAGACGAGACTCGTTCTTCAAGGCTTCTAAATTGATTGGTTTAACTCTGGTTTTAACACATGGAAATGTGTTAAAGATGTGTATCATATTTTAAAAGAAATGAGATCCTGGATCATCAAAGTTCCACTGACTAGTTCTTTGTTTTGACTGTTTGCTTTCTGTTGTTCCAGAAACTGATCCCTAAGGTGGAGTTCTTGGATCTGAGCTACAACCAGCTGTCGTCTGTGGAGAACCTGCAGGTACGTCACAGAAAGCTGGACGGTTTATCCTGCCTGTTGCAGCCGTCAGGCTTTTAATCCTGTAAATACTCACAGGCTCCATTTTATCTTGGTGTGTTTGAGAAGCACAGCTGACATTCAGTTAAATAACGTCTAAATTAAAGAGAAGACAGTTTCTTGTTTAGACACCATGAAGGTTCAGTGTAGTTGGAGCTTTTCTTAGTGTTGAAAACCTAAAGGAACAGGTTTAAATTTGCAGCTTCACTGTTTCTGTTTGATAAAATTGTTCGACTTCAGACAGAATCTGTTAGATCCTCGACACACATTTCCTTCTGACCTGCTTGTTTTGGGGGTTTTGTGCCTGCAGCACCTCTACAACCTGGTCCATGTGGACCTGTCCTATAACAGCCTCCGGAGCCTGGAAGCTGCTCACACTCGTCTGGGGAACATCAAAACTCTGAGCCTGGCTGGAAACCAGCTGGAGAAACTGACCGGCCTCTCAAAGCTCTACTCTCTGGTCAACCTGGACCTCAGCCACAACCAGCTGGCCCAGGTAGCCCGGCGAGCACGAGCAGAACCGCACTAACTGATAAAAGTCTGGAATGACATGTTTCAGCTCTAAATAACTGTGGGAAAGAAAGTATAGTTTGAAAGAATGTTGGCTTTGTTCCTGATAACCTATTCAGAAAGTTTTATCTGTCCGTCCATCTTTTCATCTTTACTTCTTTTATTCAGGATTTTCAGTTTCCACATTTAAAGGGTGACTCGGCTGCCACATAGTTCCATTGAATATGTGTATTTATAGTCGCAAAACTGGCTTCTAACCACTGAGGATTCTGGGAAATGGAGTTTGAGCTGAAAACGTTCATGAAGCTTCTTTGCGTTTTCCCAGCTGGAGGAAATCAGGAACATCGGCGCTCTGCCCTGCCTGGAGAAACTCAACCTTTCCAGTAACCCCATCTGCATCATCCCAGACTACAGAACCAAAGTCCTGGCCCAGTTTGGAGACCGAGCAGCAGAGGTACACCTCTAGCTTCTCTTCAGATTTGATTCGTCTTTCTCTCTGCTTCAGTTCTGCACCTGGTCACGTTCAGAGTTCCACCTTTTTTTAGTTGAGATAAAAGTTAATGAATGATCTAAAAATTATGTTTAGTTGAATTATAGGGAAAAGGAGCAGCATGAAGGATAGAAGAATAGCTGATGTTGAAGGGAAATGACACTCGGCTGTCTGTGAAGCTGTTATTCTGACGTCTGATGCCTCCTCTGGACTCTGGCAGGTTTGCTTGGACTGTAAGCTGACGACGGAGAAGGAGCTGGACACCGTGGAAGTGCTGAAAGCCATTCAGAAAGCCAAAGAGGCCAAAGACCGGATGAGCCACAACGACAAGAAGGTAAAGATCATCAGACTGAGGGCGCCCCCTTCAGGTGGAGGTCATCTCTGCAGCAACACAACCTCCTGTATGGTAGAGATCAGGGTCACACCAGGACTTTTTATTAGTGTAAAGCGGATGGGGGGGGGTGCTAAAGAAAAATGAATCTTTTGGTCTTCTAAGCTGCACTCGTCTCTCATTTTCTTTCATTCTTTTCTCCATATTGGGAGGGTTTGTTCATGTATGTATTGGAGACACCTGCTACCGTGGACGGGGGGGCAGCTGCACACTGCTGTGTTTTTATAGGGCAGTAAAGAGCCGTGTGACCAATGACAGACAGTTGTGTTCTCTGTCTGCTGGTGGGACCGCATGCGTTTTCATGCCTCGATTCGAGTTCCTCAGAAAGACGCTTCTCCAACATTTCCAGTTAAGGAGCTAATTGTGTTTAAAAGCACAGTTTCTGCAGCCGTTGGGCTCATTAAAATGCTTCCTAGTGGCATTAATTGACATCGTGTTGCCCATTATGATAAAATACTCTGGTAAGAACCTCGAGGATGGTGTTTAATGTCCAGATCATCTGGATTATAGATTCAGATTAAGATCTATTTCTTAACAGCGTTTGTGGTTCCTAACTGAGGAGGGAAGCACTCTGCTCTAACCTGGACAGAACCTGCAGCAGAACCAGGCTCCCTATGATCGACAGAAACAGAAAAGACACACAGAAAGTATAGAAAGTATTCCTGGCTCCGCAGGAATACTTTCTATTAGACAAAGAGAAAGTAGCAGGACCAGTTGAGTTAAAAGCTGGAGCTTTAAACTCCTTTGCTGCTGGTTGATCTCCTCTTTGTTCTCCTGTCAGATCAGTGAAGACAATAAGCCATCTGCTGCTCCTTCCTCCTCCTCTTCCTCCTCCTCTTTGCCCTGTCCGGCCCAGCAGGCTGCCTGCCCCAGCCAAGGTAATCATGTATGTATCAGGCTGTGCAGTGCAGAGGAAGTATGAATCAATCCTTTTAACTTAAGCTGAATAATGGAGCCCATAAGGCTCAGATCTACTTATTGACTCAGAACTATTTCAGCACAAAGTCTCCTTCCTTCTATTTATCTTCTTGGTTTTTTTAGCATCTCTAACATGTTTTGTTACAGAAATGACAAACAGAGAAGAAGCCCCCCACCCCCCCGCCGCTCTCCCCCCTGTGGACGCTGCACCCCCCCCTGAAAGCTCTAATACCAACACACACCTCCTGACAGCTGAACCTGCTCAGGTGAGGCACAAACACACCTGGTCACCTTGGTAACCAACAACCTGGAGCGTGGGGGGGAATCGGAGGGACGCCATCTTGGATAATGCTGAGAGTTTTTGATTGGTTTAAACAGAATCTTCAGTAAATGATTAATCCGTCTGAGTTTTCTTCACCTGTTGAACAACATTGATCCCAGATTTTAGGAGATTAGCTTGTTTCTGGGATCAACTTTAATTTAGCCTCATTTAAATGGTTTTAAATTGCTAATTTCAGTGAACCTCATCAGGACACCTTAATGAATGTAAATGAGTATAAATGTAATTGTTGACAAGCGTGAGATTTATTCCTTAACAATTTTATTTATAAAGGTTCTGATGTTTTTTCTGACGTACAACTAATATAAATTATTTATTCAGGCAGGAATTATTTATCATCAGAGGTTTACTGAACTCTGTTGTTGTTCTTTTATCTCAGCAGGTAAAACGAGCCCCAATAACCAACCAGACTTCTTCTTCTGCAGCCACCTGGTCAGTATGACAGCTGATGTTTTAAAGTTTGTCTGAAAATTAAGATGTTAAAGAGACATTGTGACATTTGCTAAAGTCACAAAATGTAACTAAATCATAATAGTTTTCATCTTATTTTTTTAATGTTTAGCAGGATACAGAATAGAAAGAAGACATGATTTTTATCCACCACTTTTCAAACTCTTCCTTCCTTCCAGCTGTATCTGCTCCACTTCATTTTCCAGCCACCAGGATGTCAGTTGTTCCTCCTGCAGCGCCACCTGGTGTCCTCTGCTCCCCACTCCTCTGGTGTCCATGTCTTCTAACTCAGACTTCATTACTCAGCTCTCTCAGTGGCTCAGTTTGGCCTTCAAAGAGCAGAAGATAAAGAGGGGAGAAGAAGAGGGGGAGGAAGAGGAGCAGAGTTCTGATCCCAGAGACCATCGCTCTCCTGTGGAGGGTACCGATGTCGGCAGTTGCAGGTGATTGATCTGCTCTCCCTTCATTGCTTTCTTAGTTATTTATCTTTCAACTTCAGGTCTTTGGGAAATATTTCCTCTGCATAAAGCAGCAGTCTTTGCTCACAGCAGTATTTCTTCTTCTTAAACATTTATTTACAGTTTAAAGGATTTCATTTATCAAGAAAAAAAAAGTCAACCAAACCTACCCGGCCCTCTGAAAAGCTACAACTCCCCCCAGTACCTTCTAATGTGTAAGAAACCTTCAAGCAATACCCTAAGAGCTCATTGACTGATCATCCAGGAGGTCTCAGTAGAATCTGGAGCAACATCCGAAGCTCCAAAGGCCTCAGTTCAGGTCAAAAGTCATGATTCAGCCATAAGATGGAGAGAGGCTGGATAGAAATTAGCTCAGTGGAAAAGTTCCAAGACCAGAACTACTGCTGACCCAAAAGAAGCACCAAAACCTGCCTCACTTTCAGCCAAACATCTTGATGATCCACAAGAACTTTAGGAAGTTATTCTTTAAGATGCAGGTCCCATTACAGAGCATCCTACTGGCATTCAAACATGGTGGTGGTAGTATGATGGTCCGGGATATTTTACATCTCTAAAAAGGCTTGCTTTTAGTTAATGAACCCATCCATCCATCTTCTTTGCTTCATCCATCAGGGTCATGGCTGGTGCATATTATTAGCAATCTATGGGCAGGAGGTGTGGTGCATCCTGGACAGGTCGCCATTCCATCGCAGGTTGATGACACCATGAATACTCAGAGCAGAATGTCTGATCCAAGGCACAGGAAGGCCACCTCCCATTCCCTCAATAAAAGTAAAAAAAAATAAATTAAAAAAAAGGTTAAGGAGTGGCCTAGTTAAAGTCCGGACTTTAATCCAATCCAGATGTTGTGGAATAATCTTAAATGAACCGTTGATACAGGAAAACCATCTGAAAATCTTAGAAAAAAACCACAAGCTTTTTTATAGAACATTAGTTATTCGTTTTATTGGCAGAAAAATCCAGATACTTGCAGGAAAATGTGCCGACAGATGATGACATCTACTAAAAATACTCTTGGTGGCTGCAGAAAAAACAACAAAAAAAAAAACAAGATCCAAAAACTGGCTTAAGACTGAAAGGTCAACATAAGGTCATTGAAAATACAAGCTTAACACGAAAGAAGAAAAATTCACAATAGAGTGGGAAAAATTTATGTTTTAAAAAAACGGAAAAAGGGCTGTAATCAAGTCAGAAAGATATAAAATATTCTCCCACAGGTTGTGTTTATTTTCACTCCAACATTATTCTAATTTGTTATAAAGTTTTTTTTTACCTTTCTGTTTATCGTTGTTTTTGAGAGACTTGTTTGTGATCCACAATAATTTCTGCAAAATTACAAAATAGAACAAAGGCAAAGAAAAGTAAAAACAAGAAAAAGAATTTAAGAAATATGTTTTTGTTAACCAAAAACAATAAATAAAAATATTTTTTAACACGCCTTTCATACAATCCAACATAAAAAATGTGTTTTTCTTGTTTCTCTGAGGAACGCTGTTGAGTCTCTAATAGTTTTTTCTTCCACAGTCCGAGTTCCAGAGACGGCTACTTTGAGATGGGCCTGGATGATTGTGGAGAGGAGCTGCTGTGCTCCTCCCCCACTGCTCTGGTTGCAGAGGGGGAGGAGCCTGGCGGTCACCTAGAGGAGCCATGTGAGGAGAGGGCGGAGCTTCAGGTCCGCAGAGTTCTGTGGTGCTGTTGCGTTCTGGTCAGTGGAGACGTGGAGCAGAGGGAGGCGTGTCTGGTGCTGACAGACCGGCTGTTTGGGCTGCTCAGCTGGTCACATGACTCCATGTCAGCCAATCAGGAGAGAGGTAAGAATCCCGCTTCATCCTGTAAAAATATATTCTTTGTGTGAAGAATAAGAATTTCCTCTCAAAGGTGCATATTCTGTTATAAGTCTGTACAAAAAGAACAAATACATCCTAACATAATAAGGTAACATAAACCAATCAAGGCAATTGGACGAATCTGTTGACCATTGACGATGGACTGAGCCCCTCAACGCAGACTATGACAAAAAACAAACAGTATTTTCTGTTTTTAATGGTACGCACGACCTCCTTCCAGCTGCAGCTTTTTCCCCCAGTGCAATCGTGGTGCAGAGAATTATCTACTTAAACTTGAGACAGAAGTAAAGAACTGATCTAAAGCAGAGACCAGCTTTTTTTTTTATGTTTTAAGCCTAAATAGAATTCCAGCACCAGATGTAATGAGCAGACATGCTGCCATCTCCTGGCAGAACCATAGAACTATCAGAAAGCCAACATTTGAGGCAGCCACTAAATAAAGCCTTCCCACATTTCTTTTGCATGTTGTCTCTTATTTCTTCCATTTCTATGAGGCCCCCTTGGTCTCCTCCTGTTGGCCCTCCAGGGGGCCGCAGCCCCC
>JAUZNJ010029117.1:0-15620 GCA_034780135.1 Jordanella pulchra | reverse complement strand
GGCCTCTCTCATCTTTTTAAGTGGGAGAACTTGCACAATTGGTGACTGACTAAATACTTATTTTCCCCACTGTATTCCCAGAGAAGCTGTAAGATTGTTGCACTGGGATTCAGAATAAAAGCCTTAATACAATGCACATTGCACTTTTAACAGTATTATCAGAAAAAAGGTAGAAAAAACAAACGTTTTCTTTCACATTTTTTTGATAAAATGATGTATATTTATGCAGATGTGAGTAATTGTTTTTCCCCCAAAGCATTGAGTTGGAAACAGGTCTGACATCTTGGCTCCTTCCATGTCTCTGATGCTCCTTTTAATTTCCTGTGGCTCAACATATAAGCAAGCTTGAAGAGTTTTGTTTTTTTTTTTTTTTCACTTCAAAATAGTTTGGAAGCATCCTCCCTGTATAAGCCATAATTTTGACTCACTTTTCTTTTTGTTTCCTCCAAGGTTCACCAAGAACCTGTCTCCAGACAAGATTAACCTGAGTACGCTGAAGGGGGAAGGACACCTGTCCAACCTGGAGCTAGATGAAGAGGTCCTACAGAACATGCTTGACCTGCCGACCTGGTTGGCTGTGACACGGGTCTACTGCAACAAGGCCGCCATCAGGGTAGGTCCCTGGCGACTCATCCAACCTGGTTGGTTACATAAAGCTCTTAGTTACTCTGTCAAAGTTCATTTTAAAGCAAAAAAGCATTAATTCACCCCACTAGAGATGCATCTCTCTCTTTGACTGTGTATTTGTAGATTAAATGAGCAGTGGCAGATTCATAAAGATATGGAACACTAGTGGCTCTGCTTTGAATGCTCTGATCCCCTAGACTTGGTTTGTTGTTGATAATAGACAGGCCATTCAGAGGAACACTTGAGGCCAGAGGCTACTGTGACTCTGAGATAGGATGGCCTGTGTTCACATGGCAGAGAGACTGAAAGCCTTTTGTTCCTTAACAATTTCAATAATCCTGCATGTCAAGATCCTTAACCACTAAAGTTGACCTGAAATCAAGCATTAAAGTAAGATGCAAACATTTACTACTTATTTTTACAATGTTCTCTACATTGCATAGGATTTATATCCTGTACTGTTACTGTACTGCATTGTTGTCTTTTGACAGTTAAATCGCTTCTCACCGGTCCTCTTTTTACCACCTTCACAGTCCATTTCCTGACATTAGTCCATTGTCTGACATTATATTTTGCTTTAAGTTTGGATTAGTTCATTTTATTGGATCTAGAGCTGCAGCTATTGATTATTTTAGTGATCAGTTATTATAGCAGTTATTTATTTTGTTTAATGGATTAATCTAAAATGAGATACTCTTAAGTTGATCAATATACCTCAGTAAACAAATATTTGTACTTAAAAAAACAGGTACAGCACATTGTAGTAAACGGCGAAAACGTGTTTAAACAAACAAAACTCGATGCTCAGAAATGCAACTTGAGTTCTGGATGAGGGATATTTACAGACAAGGAGGGTTTTTCATCTTAAATGCTAAATGTGTATATTTTGTAAACAGTTTTGGATTGATTACTTCTCTAAGTAAATGGCATGATTTAGAGCATTCTGCACCGTGTCTAGTGTGAAAACTTCCTTCTTGTTAAGCTTTTGTGTCCAGTACACATTTCTATGTGATGCGTTTCTATTATCTTTTCAGATACAATGGACGAAGTTGAAAACAAGTCCCATCTGCCTGGTAAGGATGACAGTATCCATGTTTGTGTTGAAGCTCTTTTATATAAAATAAACTAACTCTGCCATAACGGTGGCATTTTTTTCTGCGTTTTACGCTGCAAAGGCTGCTGTCAGTAGAAATGTTTGCTTACTTTTGTGTTTGCTCATTTCTGTGTTGCCATATTGTTTTCTGTAGTTCTTGGATAAAGTGGAGGTTGAGATGAGGACATGTGAAGAGCCTCGTCCACCCAACGGTCCATCTCCTATTGCTATAACAGCTGGACAGAGGTTAGCCATCTATCCTTATCTGAACTGCCGGAAATTGAGATCTGGACTTTGTTTTTTTACATGTCGTTTATGTATTTTCAGTGAATATGGCTTTGCCGAGAAAGTGGTGGAAGGCATGTCTGTTAGGATCAATTCCATTACCATCAAGGTGCAGGCTCGTGCCTTCCACGCCTCCTTTGAGCTGTGGCAGCTGCAGGGCAACAGCCTCAACCCAAAGTGGCAGCGCAGTGACCTCCGCTACACCCGCATCACTGATCCCAAGAGAGGAGAGGTAGAGTACTGTGCTGCAGGCCTTTGCTCGCTGCGCTGACAGCCACATCACAACAAAATAAAGTTATTTCACCGAAGCCACATGTTCTTATTAAACCTGCAGTAAATCACTTAATCTGGTCACATGATTGTGGAAGCTGCTGGTCCTTTTTCAGGACAAACAACCTCTCTGAGAGTGAAACTTTCTAAAGCGCTTCATTAGATTTGTGTCCGTTATTTTTTACCCACAGTAAGGTTCTTTCAAAAGCAGAGCACAGGGTGAACCCTTCTTCCTATTCTTCACCACTGTTCACTCAACCATATAAAACCAAACACAGACCCAGAGCCTAATGAGGAATTCAGCAACACCTTCAATGATGCCTTTATCATTTCTTTTACATTCTTACATATGACAGAATGTATTGTAAATGGTTTCATAATTTCATCTAGGTTTAAACAGTTCATGCTTTTCTCATTCAAAAATGATTTCATTGCAAAAATAGCATTAAAAATGATTCCTTCTCTGTTTTCATGAATTAAAAAATCATTTCCTGAGTCTCAAAAAAACGTTTCAAGTAATCAACATTCATTGTAGTTGAATTGAACAGGATCATTCAGTATTAGTAGTTTATGTATTTTCGACTTTGAACTAGACGTGATCAACAGCAATTTAGAAAAAAAGAGCAATTTAATTTCAGAACAAATTGAAAGCTTCCCGGTTTCTGTAAAACTAACCTACCTTCAGCAATGGCAATTTCTTACATCTTAAAGAACAACACAGCTGGTTACTTCCTACTGAATTTACATGCAAACAAGCAACATAAAACCTGTTTCAAAACTCTTAAGATTCATTAAAATTATCCATCTGGGCCGCGTCATCCTGCACACTGAGCCATATATCGCAAATTTCTGATACTTTGTCAACATGGTCGTAATGTGAAAGTTAAACTTTGTTTCAGGTCTTGACTTTTAAGGAAATCACCTGGCAAACGCTCCGAATTGAGGCAGACGCCATTGAGAGTGATGACCAGGATCTTGGCAGTACCCCATTACGGCTCATTACCAACCAGGGACGCATTCGCATCGCTCTAAAACGCAGAGTAAGGCTTTAGATTTCATTTCACATGTATGTACCTGTCACAGACGGAGGAAGTCGATCTATTCTTTGCTTTATCATAAGTCTTTGACTCTTTTTTTTTTTTTTTTGTTTGTAGATAAAAGACTGTAACGTGCTGGCGTCCAAGCTGCTTTTTATTCTGGATGACCTGTTGTGGGTTCTGACCGACTCTCAGCTCAAAGCCATCATTCATTATGCTAAGTCTCTGAGTGAAGCCATGGAGAAGTCAGCACAGCAGAGAAAGAGCATGACTGCCGACTCCTTACAGGTTTCTCCATACTTACTGTTTCTCTTTATTTATTTATTCATTTTTATTTCATTTGTTTTGTTCTTTGGCCAGAATAGCAAAACAGGCCTAAGAAAAAGGAGAATAAAACTGGCCTATTAGACATTGTTTGTAAGAGATATCAGGATTCAGAAATAGAAACAGGTATTTTATTTATTTATTTTTTTTAAACGCATCTGTAGAACAAATAAACCATTAAGGATTAGCGAAAACTACTTTGACTTTAGAAATTATGTTTAGAAAGCTGCTGTTAAGAGCTCTTACTGATTTAAAGACAAATTCAGAGACATTTGAACAAACTGTTTTAGTGAATCGCTGATTAAATTAGTTTATTTTCTTTATATTTCTTGATATTTTTGCAAGATTTCGTTTCTTATAACAAATCCTGAAGTTATCTTTTACACGACCCTTTCTTTCGGTTTAGACTGCTCCTCCATCCCCTGTGATCCACAGCCTCTGGACCGAACCTCCACCCTCCTCCACAGGCACCAGCAACAACATTAGTCAATACTTTGATCTGTATGATGTCAAGGAGTCATCCTACCACACCTTCATATCACGCTTGGACTTACACATATGCAACGACAGTTCTTCAATGGACGAAGGTTAGATGGCTGTTAGTTAGTATATCCTATAAAAGGCTTGTCTTCCAATCTGGCTGCATATTTGTTGGTTTATCTCCATGGAAAGTTCAGACTGTGTGGGATGTTATTCCCCAAAACATTACCCATTGTTCCTTACTTGATGGGTAATTCCTGCCCAGCTGGTTTTAAACACTCTCATGTGATCCTGCACAGATGAGCCTCCCCCACCAGGCCTGCAGGGTGCCATGCAGCTAACCTTCAAGAAGCTGGGCTTTGACTACTATCCTATTCACAGACCTGGTGAGTGGAATTACTGGTTCTTTTTCTGACAGTGTTTTAGCTGCAGTTTTACCCCCAGGCTGTTTTATTCTGTCATCCAGTCAAGACTGGCCGTTGGGTGAATCACTGTTCAGGCTGACTAATGGCGTCCGAAGGTTTGCCAAGTCTTATAACCTTCAGTGAAACATTGGATGTAATAAACAGTAGAGATGTTTTCCATTCTTATTATGTAGAGATAAAAAAAGTTGTAATGGCTACACAGCAAAGTACTTTCGCTGTCTTTGATTTTCAGGGATTTATTGGGGGGGGGGGGGGCACAATGTGGTCACTTATTTGGTGACTGGCCAAACTTTTCGAAAGTTCTTGAACCCTTAGTATGCAACACCCGATGTGAGGAGCAAAAACATTAGAGCACATCCTTTTACTGCATCATCTCCCCCATGAAACGTGACGGAGGCAGCATCATGCTGTTGTAGTGACCTCCTTCAGCAGAGGCAGAGAAGGTGGATAGAAGTGATGATACAATGAATGAAGCTAAAAACAAAGCAAAGCTGGAAGATCTGAGGCTGGGAATATGAAGTCAGAACTCTTTTAATAAATACTCATACCTGCAGCTTTTTTTCTTTTTAAACTACTATCTACAAGCATTTTGTTCTATGTGTGCAGATTCAATACCCCATGTGATCCCCAATATATCACAAGCATGAATGCATGCTCCTTCTCTACTTGTAGCTTGCTTTTTATGCACCTGTAGATTCTCTCCTACTTATTGGAGGACCTGTTTCTGTGCTCATGACAACCTTTGTCACTGTGAGGTCGGAACCAACCTGTGGAATATTGTGACATTATGTAATATATCTTTAGGATAATAGCTAATCTCATCAAGAGTAGAGTTCTGATTTTATATCCAGCAGCAGTTAATCTCTGTCATCAACTGACACCTGAGGCTCTGTTTTCCTCAGTTAGTTGGATAAATGAGAGAAAGTGTTTGTTTTCTTTAAACATTTAGTGAAGCTAAAAGTTTCAGCTTATTTTAAATGAAATGGAAATCTTCTAGAACATTTACCGATGAGAGAAATCTTATGGTGGTAACGTAGAGAGGTATTTTCTGTAAAAATCAAACAGTCTATCACCACATGAACACAAGTGTTAGAAGGCCAATATTTGAGCTTTTTATTTTCTAATTAATGCTAGTCCTTATGACAGATGTGCGACCTGTCAAGGGTAACCGTAACTCCCCACCCGCCCTCTAACCATTTATTTATATCTAAGTTCTTTGGGATGGTGACAAGCAGGCCGTCTGTTTCAGTTAGAAACCGTTCAGAAGGATGGCTGAATAAAGTCTGTTCTCGTTCAGCTGACGGCTGTCGACACTGGGAACGCTACAGTGGAGCCATGGAGGCGCAGGCCCAGTGGGCGGGAAAACTTCTGCAGGAGTATCAGAGAAGAGCTGAGGCCTGTGGGTTTCCAGGGCCATATGCTGAGGGGGCCCATCCATCCAGGGACTCTTCTGAGAAGTCTGCCAAGGGTATGACTTCAGAATTATTCCAAACATCTTTTCTTTTCATATCTGATGAAGGTAAAACTAAAGCTGCTGAGAGGAATGAATGAATCACATAGAAACATTTTATTAAGTCTCCTGTTCTCAGAAGGTTTGGACTCTTTGGTGTCACTTGATCTGATAATCTGTGGTCTCCTCCCTGTTTTAGTTACTATTAGAATTATACCATCTGATTAGCTCATTTAATCAATGTACTTAAATACCAGCTAATTATCTTCTCTCTGTCTCCAAACTTTAGATGGCCAGACTAGCCCGAAGATGAACCCGTCTGATAAGGAGCGTTCAACCAGCAGGAACTCAATATCATCCTCTTTAAATGCAGTCCTGAAGAGGCTGCGCTCCAGCTGTGTGGTGATCAGGATGGATGATGTGGACATTCACCAGGCAAGCGCTGATCTGATAGTTTAAACAGAGCCAGAAGCCTTGGTAGATAAGGTCAACTGATGAACACAGACTGATGTTAATACCAGCTTCATAAAATCAATGCAGAAACCCCACTATCAGGTTTGAGGAAGTTTGATTTTGTGACAGACGTGGCGTCGTTTTTTCAGAGGAGGCAACATTGTGCTGATCTTTAGGTTGTTCTCATCATTCGCAGAATAGAAGTGTTGTCCAATCAGCAGCCTTAATGCGTTTAGCTGACTGTGTGTACCCCCAGATCGAAGCTGTCCTTGAGATCAACATCGACCTGTTTTTCCTGTGAACTTTGTAATTCAGTGGAAACACGTTTCACAGTAGTTAGTTTAAAGAACAGCTTAATAACTGCTTTCATTTCCTTTATTAGTAAGTGCATTACAAGTATGTGACTCAGTGGGGGGGGGGACCCTTTACGTTGCCCTGCCACCTGTAACTGTTGAAACCATGCTGAGTTACGCAGTCTGACTGCTTCTGCATTTTCAGTTGTGAATCCGTCACAACTTTCATCACAAATGAGCATGAAAAGGGTTATTTAGGTTGTAGGAAACTTTTGGTTCCTCATCTAAAGAAAGAAAGAGATTCCCAAGGGGGAAACTAGGCCTGGTTTCCACTCTCTTTCTTTCTAGTAGGAACTTTTAGATCTTCACACTCAGGTGTTTGAATTGTGTTTCTGCTTTTATTCATTATTTCTTTGATTGTTATCCTTTTCTGCGTTCTGGCAGATCAGAAGCAAACCAATCCCATTGATTATGTCTTAATGAATGACCTAATATTTCTTCATCTAGGTGTCCACTAGAAGCCGTCACAACAAGAAGACTCATTCTTTGATATCCTGCAACCGGAAAGCTCTGCATTTGCCTGATAATATACCAGGAGTTCATTTGCAGTTTACAGAGTATTACTTCCCTGACAACTCCAGTTTACCAGGTACCTGAACACCTCTTTATGTTGCTCTTATTTCAGGTAGTATTTAAAGAATGGATTTAATAGAATACTAGATGATTTATGCCCCTTTGTTTTTTGCTTATACCCTGAAAAGCTTATTAATTGATGGTTTCTATTAAGGTTCTTTTTCTTGATGTAAACCCAACCATTACAAAGTTTCTCATGGCTCTTAAAAAGTCTTAAACTTATCAATCCAATCGCAGCTTCTCTTTTATTTTATTTATATGCAGCCCAGAGTTGTTCATTCAGTTTTTTTTATTTCTCATCAGTTTTTTTTTTGTTCACTTTCTAATAATTCCTGCTGCGTCTGTCCTAATTTATGTGTATGAAGGTGCATTGAAAACTGTCCAGTTACTTCATCCAACACTACTTAATATATCTGTATTTAGTAATGTTTGGGAGGAAGCAACAGATATTTCATAAGCTGGTGTAACTGTTATGAAACCAATCAGTCAAGAGAGAAATCATCCTTTTCTTTAAACATTTAATTTAGTTTAAAGTTTGCAGATGATTTAAAATAAATGAAAAACTTCTAGTGAAGCTTTCTGTATTGTGGGGAAAAAGGTATGACTTAATGAATTAAGTTATTAAGGTTATGAATTGCAAATATTTTTAGCTGTCCTGAATTTACATATTGAAACTTGTGGTTTCTGCAAATTCCAGTAGATTAAATTTATATCCACAAAACTGATAAGAAAAAAACCCCCCACTTATTTTGGAGTCTGCAAACAGGCTTATGGCAGCATTTCATGTTTGGTATTTTTTTTAAATTTTTTTTGTCAAAATACAGTTTTTGTTTTATGTGTGACAACAATCTGAAGTATGATTTTTTTTTCATGTCTGGCATTATAATTAAAGTTAAAAAGGCTGAGTTTTTCTTAGAAAAATAACATCCATTCTAAAAACCTTGTAGGAGAGAATATTAGGGTCACATTTTATTTGAACTTTAGCGAACAAATCAATTGATATTTAGCAAAAACAATAAACAAACAAAAAAAATCCTGGCATCACAAATCAGCAGCCGAGCAGAAGTGAGACATAGTGGTAGGAGCATCATGATGTGGGTCTTTATTGCTCTGATTTAACTGTGGTTTTTTAAAAGAATTGTGTAAGTTTTTTTTCTGGATAACGTTTTATTTAAATTAATAAGGAGAAATATTTGTTCTTTCATTGATTTATTTATTCATGTGTTGAAAACCTGACATTATACCAGGGTTGTGTGAACCTCTACCAGCTGCTGTATCCTTCAGAACTTCATCTGAATGCTTCCTCTGTTTTTCCTGCCAGTGCCCACTTCAAATCTGTATGTCCAGTTAAACGGCCTCCAGCTATGTGTGGATGCTGCCAGCTTGCTGTGGATCAATCTGTTCTCCAGGGGTCTTCTGCAGACCTTGGATCAGGTCAAAGCATTTTACCATTTGCAAGACAGTAAAAAGGCTGAAGAGCATGTGGACGTCCGGATGGATGCAGCTCAGCTTAAGGTAGACATTTAACTCGGACTGTTTTCTGTTCATCTTGCAGATTTAATCATCTCTCTCTCTCTCACTCTCACTTAGCTTCTTCTGGTCTGATTGGAAGTCTGAGGATCTAAAACCTTTTCTTCTTTTTATAGATGATTATTCCTCTGGATTCCTCAATACTGGACCATCCTGAGCGTCCACAGTCCCTTTCTGTAATAGTCCCTCAAATGGCTCTCAGCAACACTCGCCACTGCCCTCATGGCTCCACAGCTGATCTCAGCAGTACATGTGAGAAATTCTCCAGCTGCTCTTTTTTCCAGTCCATGCCACCTTGTCCTTATCCCAGAGATCAGAATGCCTTCCACCCCATTCCCTCCACCTTCCTGTGGCACTTCCAGGAAACTGCGCCTCAGCCTCTGGACAGGAAGGAGCTACGCTCCCAGGATATCTGGTCTCTCAGTCTGTCCCGTGTTACGCTGGGTTTTGATGGAGCTCGGCGACTCCCCAAAGGAAAAACTCAACCATTTATTGAGCCGTTTGCCATGTCAGTGTGGATGTGCCAGCCCTCTGCCTTTAAAAATGAATCTCCGTCTGTCCCGGGTGACATCCCTCTTCAGGGTGACACCTCTCTTGCTTCTTTCCACTTCCTGGCCCACACCATAAGCCCGGTAAAGATGTGGCTCAATCACTACCAATATGTCGCCCTGCTGAGGATGAAGGATGCCCTGGTTCGGTTGGGGGCAGAGTTGAGTCAGGATCTACACAGTAATAGACAAACTCTTGGCCCAAAGACCAGACCGCCTACAGTTTGTCTTGCTCTTCTAGTGGACTCAGTGGAAGTGGGTCTACTTCTGCCTCCAACTTCCACTGCACCAGAGGAAGAGGTTCCCCAAACTCCAGAAACAGACAGTCCAAGCCTGACGGACTCGGACGTTTCTCCGACTCATCACTCTGTTGATGGCATCCTGG
The DNA here is from genome assembly GCA_034780135.1 of Jordanella pulchra. Taxonomy (NCBI): domain Eukaryota; kingdom Metazoa; phylum Chordata; class Actinopteri; order Cyprinodontiformes; family Cyprinodontidae; genus Jordanella; species Jordanella pulchra. Next base: position 5,787 of record JAUZNJ010029117.1, on the reverse strand, counting down.
AGGACGGTGGTTTAGAAAACGGCATCACTGCATCTGCTGCTTTACTTGATCAGGACAATCAAGACGGTGTGGTGGAGCAGGCTTATGAGGCCGTAGAAGAAGAAGAGGAGGAAGACGGATTGATGGCAAAGGAGGAAACTCCTGGTTTATCACCTCCTCTCTCACCTGGACCCTCCCCAGTTATCTCCCGCGAATCATCTACCTTTAGCCTAGAGGGCGAACTGTCGAGTGCAATCAGCGTCACCAAGGATGCAACCAAAGATGCCATCAGTGCCTCGCTGGATCTGACCAAAGGGGCGTTCTCGATAACAAAAGATGCCTTCAGCATGCTGAGCCGTGGCTCCGGCATGAGTAAATTGTTCAGTGCGCCGGCAAGGTGGGTTCTCTCCTGCTGGGTAGCAGTTTTTGTGATTTACTCCGGCAGTCTTCCACTGCTATTTATACAGATATTTTAAATATATTTTTATTTTAAATATATTTTTAATATATCATAGGAGGAGTTATAACAACCAACTTAACTGAATATATCTGACATTTTCTGTCAATCAATCCTGATGGTTTGTCAGCAACTGACCAATCAGGGATCAATATGTTTTTTTAAGTGAAACAGTCCTTCCTTGCAGAAACGCACTCTGACAGAAGTGCCTTTATTTTGCATTGGAAGGCATAATGGACATGGAAGTGTTTGGGAAAAAAATATAATAAAAGTCTAAATGTTGTCAGAGGGAACTTCAATACTCTAAAGTAGACAAACAATTTGTTTGATATTAGTCATAATTACATTGTTTGATTATGTCTAGCTTGAAAAAAGCTTGTTTCTTACTGTAATCAGCTACAAACGCGTTTGATAATAACTGTATTCAAGCCAATGTGTTGCATGCATTCAAATAGTCAGACAGTGCCTAAATATTTTCATAGATTTCCACCTTCTCGTTCATGTACTATATTTATTCACCTGCTAAAGGCATCAGTCACCTCAGTCACACCCAGCAGACTGTTCCCCTTTTATTGCTTCTGTGTCTTTAGAGAACCTGAGATTTGTCGGTTGCTAATTTGAAATAACTTGACTGACTTGCTGTTGCCCTAATGTTTGCGGATCAGGCAAAGTCCCTCATTAACTGTCTCAGGTAACGGCGTGCTTCACTGTGTCTTTGTTAAATCTAACCTGAGGAGTATGTGTGCACATGCTCTGCAGATACAGTTTGGCCTAATCCTCTTTCAAATAGGAGACAATTAGGTCAGATTTAATGGAGATAATCTGTGATTTGATGCATTTTAAGGTTCATTAAGATGAGTGTTTGGACTGTTCTTGTATATGAATATGTCTCATCTGATTCCTTCCATTGTAGCTCAGCCTCTATGTTTAGCTACATTATCCAGCTGGAAGGTTAACCTCCACCCCAGTCTCATATCAACTCAGACCAGCATCCTGTCTCTGCAGTATAGGACGCATGCCCATAGCATGACGCTTCCATTACCATGTTTAACTACACCAGCAGGACTTAATATGGTTTCTCCTCACATCTGCTTTATTATTGCCATTTTTGCAAACAGTAATACTTCTCTTGTAGACGGATTCTCCCATCTATGTTGTGGAGGACGATACAGGAAATGGTCTGTTCTCTTTATTGTTGGATAATAGATGAGATGGGGCTCTCAGTTGTTCAAAGTTTAGGATTAAATGTCTGCACATTTTATTTAATGATCGATTTTTGGTGTCGTCTTTAATCTTTAAAATGTTTTATGTTGTTTAACAAGTCTCGGAGACCTTCACCAAACAGTTGTAATCAAATTAGATTTAGAAGTTATTAAGCAAACTAGTGAACTTTTTTTAAAGATAGTTACACTGGATGTTAAGGTATCAAAGTTCATACAATAAAGACTACGACTAAAAGGTCTGGGGTTTGATGGCAACAATAAAAGTTGAAATGTTTTTTTTGATGCACTGTATGATTTTTAACCTTTGCTGTTTTTGGCTGTACAGTAATGATGCAGGTTCTATGTGTGTGTTCTCAGGGAACAGAAACCGCATTCAGAGGAGTCCTCTCCTTCTCTACGACACCAGTCCTTGAAGCATTCACACTCCCAGCAATCCCTGGATAGTGCCATCCTGGATGGCAGCCTCCCTGATGAGAATCTGTCTATAGACAGTGATTTTAGTGACAACTTTGCCGTTCTTATAGACTCAGGTGTTTAGATACTGCTAAGATTTTTAAAGGCTATACGTATCTGAGTAACACAGATGATATCAAGCTTTACATTCGCGTTATGTTTCTAGAATCTGGTTTGGAATCTCTGCGGCCGAACAACACGCCGGGAGGCAGCCGTGGAAGCCCAGCTCCAGGCACAGATGGTGGCTCGTCGGCTGATCTCAGCAGCTCCCTCTCTCAGAGCACCGAAGATGTGTCTCAGGACATGGTGAGGTACTTTTAGCACATAGAAAAATGTTGATTCCCACTCAACAGAGGTGTATGTAAATATAAACACTATATTGCCAAAAGTAAATGCAAAGACATCCCAGTCTTAGTCCACAGGGTTTGTTATTCCAACCTTCGCAGCTATATGATCTTCCACCTTTTTAAGGATGCTTACAGGGTTTTGTATTTAAAGTATGTTTTGTGTGTTTAAAGTACTGTTGTTCTGCAACCACATCAGACACTGATTCTTCAGGAGATGGTCTGGTTCAGGCAGAGGTCAGAACTCTATAGTTCAGTTCAGTTCATCCACTCCAGAGGTGCTCATCCATGTCTTAATAGTCCTTTCTTTGGTACCACTGGTACTGTACCTTCACTGGTACACAGTCCTCTTGAAATAGGAAAGAGCCATCTCCAAACTATAGCCAGTAAGACGAGAGCATCTTTTTTCTTTGTTTTATTTTTTTGTAAACAGTCATTTGGATGTCCTTTACCTGGAACAGTGGGGCCGAACCCAGCTTGTAAAAACCACAATCTTCTAGACACCAAACCTTACATGTGACACAAGGTTGTGAGGCAATGGCCAAACCCAGAGTCATCAACAAAAAGACATAATTCATCGCTCAGTAAAATGCCTCCTCTGCTCCGGGGCAGCAGGTTTTACAATAGCAGCATTATGCATTAAAGTTGCTAAGTTGCTTCTACTCTGCTATTGCATGAAGTTGTCTAAGCACTTTTCTTCAGCTAATCTGCAGGTTTGTAGATGTGGACTTAGCAGAAAGTTGGAGAGAAGAGCAAATCTACCTTATGTACCCAGGGGCTATTTTATAAACATTTATGACTTGCTCAGGATGTAAGTTTTCACAACCGCTGTTTTTTACTGATATTTTTATTATTAACTTTAATTAGAAATGAAAATGTTTTGGAGCATACATTTGATTTCTAATGAGCTGAATTACAGTCCTCAGTGTTGCTCCTTATCCTGAGTGGGACAGCTTGTACCATGGAGGTACAAGGAGAAGACCAAATCGTTGCTGTCCAGGCGCAGAATCTGACCCCTGTGCAGATGGGAAACGTCAGACAGTCAGACATTGTGGCTGGTCTCCTGCAAGGTAACCTGAATTATCAGGATTTTCCACAAAAAATGGTTTCAAGTGTTTAGTTTAAATGGAAAAAAAAAACCATTTTATTCAAAGGTTCTGTTTTTTAAACAAATAATCAGATGCCTCCTTATTTTTTAAACCTTTTAAAAAACTACTTGAAAACTGAAAATACATGGAAAATCCTTGTTAAAGATCAACCTTCTGGTATTTCCCTGTTTGTTTATACTTTTGTGAGAAATTCGATTTGTTGATCAGTCTGAAAGCTTAGTAACAGTTCCGCTTTGGTTTGGTTATGCTACAGGTGTTACGCTGGCACTGGTGAAGTATTTTCTGGAAAAAAAAAAGGGGGGGGGGCTGTATCAAACATAAATGAGGAAAAACGTTTGAAAAAATACCAAAAATGGCTGCGCGCCCCATCAAAAAACCTTCCTTCATATCAATTTAGTTATATTTCTTACCAAGTTGGACTGAAGAAAATAATAATAATGAGAAAAAGTTTGATGTTTTTGTAAAGCATGTTCTTTTCTGTTACCGTTTTTTTTTTTTTTTTTTTTTTTGGGGGGGGGCACACTCCCTTCCAAGGTACAAAACTTCTGAGGTGTGTGATCAGGTGGCGCTACAGCATGCGTGGCCTTCGCGCACAAACAGGGATGGCTCAGTTGTGCCACTGTTGACATGGGCATCCTGGTCTGTGCTCTTAGTGTAAACCCAGCTTTGATAGATGTGTCACAACGGCCTTGAAATATATAACAACAGATCTAACATCGGACCATGTTTGGCTGTTAAATGGTGCTGAGTGCTCCTACGTTACTTTATTGACAAATCAGGTGGTACGTTATTTTTGGCTTGACAACACATTTAGTGTGTTTCATAGAAGATAACTGTTTTCTGCAGCTGTGCAGATGGTCCAAAGAAGTATAAGCTTACTGAAAGGCCAATTCTTTGTTTCCATGTACTCAGTTTCTTGTTTCTTGCAGCCGTTTAGGGAAGATGATGCAGCTAAGCTTGAATATTTAAAGCCAACGTTCTCTCGTATAAACAGACTACAGTTTATTTAAATGGTTGGATCTGAGGGTTAAACAGAATGTCTAAATGTATCTTCATCTTTCTTTCTGCAGCTGCAGGTGAACCAGCTCAGAGGGAAGGTATGCAGGGTTCAAGAAGCACTCCAGCACTCTCCTTGCGTGCAGAAATGGGTCCGTCTGCCGCTCAGCGCTCTGCTCTGAATGAATCTCTGGGGTTTCTGGATGTGAGGCTTCAGGACTGCCAGGCAGAGTTTTTGGCCTCAACTGTAACTAACATCGGTCCTTTCCTAGAAGATGAGTTCAGTGTGGATGGTCAGCCAGTTAGGTTACACTTGTCCAACGTCACTGTAACTTTAAAGGTAAGTCAGCTGATTTGTTTTGATCAAATCCAAAGTCGTCATACGAACATGGAATTAATTGTTAGCACCCTTTGTTTAACTTGAATCTGATAAAAAAAACTATTAAAAAAGTTAACAAATGAAACTCAGACATTGTGACATTACTTTTTTTCAAATGCAGCCCAGGCCACCTTGCTATGTGGTCCTGAATCCGATACGCATCTGATCTTTTCAAATACGACCTGCATCTGAACGGCCAGGTCGCATTCATCAGAACTGAACGTTATTAATACTCAACAATTGTCACTATTCTTCATCTTGCTACACAGAAGCAGGAAGAAAAACAACAATCATGGTGGACGATAATGCAGAGAACAGTCTTCATTTTGGACTTTCTTGAAAAGATTGTGTTGTTAATGCCCTGGCTGAGGCCGGGAAAGAAATGAAAGGCTGCAAGATGCAGCACTACCATCCACGTTTACTTCCTTAAACACAGAGCCCACTGTGCACCTGGGACACCTAAGTTCTATGAATGCAGTTCACACAGGAGATCCCATACAAGTCACATGTATTTGGAAATGTGTGAACGACTACAGTAAAAAGAACAATCAGATTTCACAACAAAAAATAAAAAAAATCAGAATTGAGCATCGGTGTGAACTAAGTTAATGAAACAGGCCTTTACAAAAATAATGATATTGTTAACTTGGTATTTTGTTGTGCAACTTTTTGAGGCAATCGCTGTGAACAACATTCTGTCAGTGAGACTCTGCTCCTCAGCAGGTTTTTGGTCCACTCTTATTTTGTCATCTGTGAGCACAGAGCTGATGTGCCGTAGCAAAAAGTTCAATTTCTCATCTGTCCATAGGACATTCTCCATGAAGCTTTGTGGCCTGTCATCATGTAG
>JAUZNJ010029116.1:0-15621 GCA_034780135.1 Jordanella pulchra | reverse complement strand
ATATATAGCCCTTAAGTTTTGGTGCAGGACAACTAGCTGTTGTGCATGGCCATATTTTCTTACAGTGTTTAAGCTGTGGTAAACACAGAAGGCCACACCGTACCCAAAGACGAACTGACAAGTAATAAACTCAATCTGGGTGCAACTGACAGATTGGGGCATCTTCCTCCCCATGCCTAAAGGGACACCATTGGCAGGGAGCAATTTTATCTACAGGTCTGGTTTATGAAAGATTTCATGGGAAGCTTTAGCTCCTCTTTGATCAAGAGCTTTCTGTTCTAATTCGCAAAATTTAACAGATTTTAATACATTTTCAAGAAATGCCATCATATAATAAAAATGCTAATTGTTTAGTTTATAGTTTTAAATCTGAATAAAGATTAGATTTACCTAAAGATAACAGATTATAACCACAGGAAAAATTAGATGGCACGTGTAAAGGAAAAGAACAATAGAAGAAGCTGTGAACAAGGCAAATGTATCTTGTCTGAAACGATCGGCTGTAAAAAGACTAGAAACTGCCCAGTCAGAGGAGGAAGTGCTGAGACACAGTGATGCTTGAGGCACATCCTTCCTCCTCCATACTCTTCCTCCTCGCCACATTGTTAGACTCAGCTGCAACGATCAATTCCCCAAGTCTAACTGAGTCTGCAGTTTTCTGCCTTGACTGCAAAATTGTGCTTAGGAGTCCATGTCCCAAAAGTGTTAAGGCTTTTTAAATCTCAATACCACACGTTTTTTTTTAGGTTCCAATGAGCCATAACAATAAAGTTTAACAAGATGAATGAAGAGATGCATGAGCATTATTAAAGGTTTACATATCCACAAATAAGCACAATCAAGGTAATTTCAAAATATGTAGACAAAAGTTTAAAAGAATTGGCCTGGTATTGGTGTTTTTTCCCCAACTCACCAGATATGTTCATCTCTTTTAGTCAGAGAAGAAAGGTTCTCAAAGCATCACATCATGGTTGAATCAACCTGTTAGTCAGCTAAATTAAATGGATAATTACTGCTTTTTTTAAATCAGTTGCAGCTGTCAATATGTTGTTTTACACTGAAATCCAGGCTAGCTTAAATTTACCTTACTGATATTATCTAAACAAACGAGATTAAAAAAAGGTCATTTGCCAGTGCACAACCCAACCATAAACGCCATGTGAACCTAACTTCCATAATGACTCCTTGTTTATCCTGTCAGCGGGAGCCACTACAAAAGAGAAGATAGCATCAGTGTTAGCTATAGTTAATGAAGCCATAAGGTCACTACAGCAAGCAGGGCTGAAAGGCCCAAGGTAGAGGCAAAGGAAGCAGATATAAGCTTTCCATCATTCACCAGCCTGAAGGAAACAACTTCCACCTTAAATCCATCCTCGGTGGCCATGCAGCGGAAGACACCTTCCTTTAAAGGGGTGTCAACAACTGGGCCCAGGACGCAGAAGTCTCCAGAGAACAGGCATGGGTAGTTCTTGATGCAGTTGTCCTTCTCCCAGCGGTAGGTGGCGTGGAAGGAGTGAACAGGGCAGGGCAGGAACACGGTGGTATTTTTTCCTTTTATCACGATCTCTCTAGGAGAAGTTCGACGTAGCTTAAGTGCTGAGTAAAAAAAATAGAAAAAACTAGATTATGAACTCCTACCAGTGACACCACTTGAAACAGATGCAAAGTTAAAATATCAGATAGACTGAGTGAAGTCATGAAATAGAAAAATAGTTTAAACACTGCTCAATTATATGATAGCCATCTTTTTCTTTTTTTTTTTTTGCTGAAGTTGCACAGCAATGCTACCACTTTGGTTTAATTAAGACAGAGAGAGGGTGGGAGAGTGTAGATAAGGGCTCACCAGCAGCCTCCTCACAAACGGAGGAGTTGGAACTGTCGAGATTCTGAATAAGAGTTCTGTCAGGATAAAATGAGAGAGAGAGAAAAAAATAGGAACATACAATTATTTCACAAGAGGGCTAATGAGTCATTCTGCCCTTTATCTCTACATTTAAATAAGTGAACCTAACCATCCCGGAAAATAGACAAAAAATAAGAAATAATTTAAAAGCTAGCTCTTTACTATTATTTTTATTTTTTTAATAAGAAAGACAAATGATTTTTTAATTACTCCATTGTTTTTATATTGTTTTAACTATCTCAGTATTTAAAGCAAGTTTAACCACAATATGGCAACGATCAAACAGATTATATAAGCAACACCCTGAAAGTCTTCAAATGTTTTAAAAAGACTTAATAAGCTCCATCTCTTCTTCTGTTGATTGCATTTGCTGCAGCAGTGACATCACATCTAAACTGACCCAGACGTGACATTGTATCCAGGCGGGATGGCGATGCACTTCCTCCTGGCCTTGTCCCAGCCACAGTATGGATCCCTGGAAAGGATGCACTCCCTGCATGTGTTGCCATAGCGGCTGCAGTCAGCCAGCGGCAGTCGCTGCACCTCCATGGCTGTACCAACATACAAGTGACCCTATGGGGGAAAAAAAAAAAACACAGTCAGCAATTTAGTATTCCTATATCATCATGCTGCAGCTATTTTAATCTATGCTACATTCTGTTACTGCAGTAAAATGTACATTTTTACCAAGCTCTTTTAATACTTCAGTGCTTTTAGTACTCCCACATATACTGCTATGATAGTAGTAACAATCGGGTTTCAAGGTGTTTATATAGCCATTTCCTTTAACCTTGACTGTATGTGATTTTGTCTGATAAAGATGGGTTTTGTTTTATTCAATAGTGATCGTTAACATTCATTCCAGATTCTTTATGTAAATCACTGCTGTGTAAAGATAAAAAAAAAAAAGATCTGAATGTCACAGATAATCTTTCAGAAACTCAAAAATCCAAGAGCTCATTATGTGTAGTATCCTCTGTGGTACTTTAGTATAATTCTCTTTTATTCGTCTGAATTATTTTATTGTTAAACATGAATAGTTTGATGTTTCACTCATATTTATTATCTCTCAAACACAATGTTGGTTTTCTCCTTTTTCAGGTGACAGAATCGGGTCACATCAACATCAACTCAGAGAGATCAATAAAAGAAATATTTTCATTGCTGAATGTTTAAAAAAGGGCTCCTGGAGTTGTTCCTTTACTTGTTTAAGACAGAGTATTATTAAAGATCTAAAGCAGAAATGTTTTTAAATAAACCTTTACTATGCATTAAAAAAATCTGTTGAACCTTTTGTGAGTCGATGGCCATATTTAGAACAGGTCCTTCATTGTGGAACAGAGAGTATTGAGATATGATGAAGACATCCTGGATGGTGTGAAGGACCTTGAGAACTTTGCCCTGATCTGCAGAAAGAAATAAGGAAGGAGAACAAACTTTAAATAGACTGAAGAGAGCCGTCAGGAGACCTTTTAAACATAACAAAATAATATGTTCCACTCTGACGTGGAATAAAGCAAAGATTTACATCAATAACAATCTTTCTAAATATAATTTTGTATGTTGATTTAAAGCAAAAAATGAGACTTGAAAGTATGATGTTGAAATTCCAGGTCCCCCCCCCAACCATTCCCCACCAGGTCTATGGCACAGAGTCAGTCTGAAAGAGGATGTTTACACTGCAAACCTAAATAGTTCAGAATACTTAGGAAGTTGGAATGTTTAAGTTTGAAGTAATTACATATTTTACATCATGGTGTAAATTATGAAAAAAATGTAAGTACTTCAAAAGTGAATTTCATAACTTACTCAAAAACTTCAAGGTAATCGGTTTCAAAATGTTTTTAGTATTCTGAACTCATATGTGTTTACAGTGTAGAAAAAGAAATTAAAGATTTTAATATGAAAGCGGGACAACATGCAAACATCAGAAGGAAAGTGCCCAAGGTTAAACACAATCAAACTTTTTTTTTGTTTTTGCAAAAAATTGTTTAGTAGTATAAAAAAACAAACCTGAAATTGTCCCAAAATAACAGTTAGACGTGCAAAAGATTTAATCATTTATCACTTGATTCAGAAAATCATATTCTTGTTCTTAAGTAGTTTTATTTGTTTCACTCATTCAACTCCAGCTGTTCCAGCTGTTATCCAGTTTAAAGCATAGTGTCCTTACAAAGATCAGAGGGATAAAGTTGCAGTACGGTGACGGCATGTTTTGCAAAATATACTTGCAAGTCTTCAAAAAAAAGGTTTTGATTGTTGTCTCTGTAATTTGGAAGGAAAGAAAACTACCACTGTTTGTTCATCGGCTTTCAGGAGTTTGCTGCTCTCGATAATTCAGCTGTGTTCCAAGGAGGGAAGACACCAGCAACACTTTGATAGAAATGCTTCAAACGTAACGTTAGCAATTAATGACTATATGTAACTTTAACTTCCCATCAATCTGTGCAACTTTAAAGGGATATAGTCACTTTATATATAAAAAAAATATTATTTATACTTCTATATTCTAAAATGATAAATGCTTGGTGTATATAATATTATTTAAACATCATCAAGTGGTCAAGAATATTTAGAAAAAAAAAACATCTATAGGCTTTGCCATTTTTCCCAGGATAAATGTTCCACCGAAATCCCAGAACAAGCAACGCTTTAAGAAATTGACAATAAAAACAACAACAACGACAGAGATCTCCAATTCAAACAGATGTGTGTTTGGGAAATTATCCCAAGGAGATGCAGAACACCACAACGGCTGGAAAAGAAGAGTCAGACTGTTGGTCCAGTCAACCTGCAGACCTCAACCTCACTGAAATAATACTGGAACGACTTTATGTAACCTTGGTATCAGAATCTCTTTAATTAGACTGAAATCATTTCTTAAAATTAATTAAATGTCTCTATAACAACCTGGAAGACCCATAAAGTCAAAAGTCAACTACTTTGAACACTTTCTAAACTAACTTTTGAACTCCTGGGTTTTTGAAATACAAAATGACACTCAATAAAAGTCTCTTTTACCCCATGGCTGGATCTTTCAAAAATGTAAACAAGCTCGTGGAAGCAGAGTGTCACTACTCACAACACAATGAGAGAGAGCTGATTACCAAGAAACTCATTTAGTGGCCTGCTGTCTGGATTCTGGGTTCCGCTCTGCTGCATAGGGCCAGAGAAGAGGCAAAACAAACCTCTTTTTTAATCAAACATATTCCTGCTACCTGATTAAATGTCTGAGTTGTTTCTTTAGCCAGTTTAATGTTATGCCAGTTTTCATTGCCTGCCTTCGGCATTGATTTTAACACTTTAATACCGCCCTGTGATAAGGACACTATCAGGCTTTATCTAGTCCAAACGGAAAAATTATGCTTCGTCTGCTTCAGAAATAAATATATAAAGAGTTCAAATATATAAAAAAAGATAACAGGTTAAATTCCAGACAAGACTGCAGAGCTATGCGCTGCCAATCAATAGTCCATGAACCCTCAGTTTGAAAGATGTTGAGTCACTACTTTCAACTATGAGTTGTTACTTTTTACTTCACTCACCCCGTTTACAGCATCTCGCTCACCACCATGCAGTCTCCCTGTAGGCTTTAAATCCTACAAGTAATTGTTTTCTTTTTATTTGTTAACAGTGCTGCTTTCTATTGCCTACAAACAACTTTCTTTGTCCAGATGACAACTTGTCAGTTTGATAAGTTTGTTGTTACAGTATGCTCCAAAATGTGTTTTTGTTTGCGACATAAAGGCTTATTTTATCTCCTCTGCTATAAAAAAGTGAAAGAGTGATGGCTTTTATTGCATCTCTTCATTTCCTGAGTACTTTGTCTGTGAGGCACTATCTCATTTACAATCAGACCATCAGGTTCTTGCTGTCACTTGGTTTTCTTTTGTCTCTTTTTTTCATGGACTTCAAATCCTTCTGTGTTGTCAAAGATAACTTTCTCAAATCTCGTCAGTTTACTCTCATGATTCTTTAATCCAGTCAGAAGCTATTTTCAGCTCTTTTATCAAACCAGTGTATCAGCACAAAAAGACAAACCTCAAGGGGAAAGGGTGACAACGCTGAACTACTATGACATCTGCTGGGTAAACGGGTTTTAGCTATATTTATCCGAGCAGGAACTGCTGAGAGAACATTTGCTTAAAGTTCTTCACTTTACATTTATAAGTATAAAATTAAATGATTATTTTCAACATAGTTTTAATTGGCAGACAAAAACCCACAGGATTTTTTTTTGCCAAGTCCTGACTGCAACATATCCTTATTTTACTTCCTTTAGCTTTGATATTTTTCCTAACATAGATTTTGGGAAGCCAGATGGGCCTGCAGTAAAAGAAATATGACTTCTGTCTCAAATATGAAGTCAAGCTAAAACAGATATATGACTCTGACATTTCCTCCAACCTCGGGGGAAGATTCTGCTTCAGCTCCCAGGCTGAAACACTCAAACCCGCTTTACACTTGTGGTGTCACTCATCTACTGAGGCAAAATAAATCTTTGTAGGGTTAGATTCATATTTTTCCACCTCTAACAGCCTACTGATTGATAGTTCGACTTTTAATGTTATTCTGCAGGCTTTTAAAAATGCATCTGTGCACATCTGGATCTTTGATATGTTTGTTTCAATTCTGTTTAACATGTCTTCCTTGCCTTGTCCACTGTTAGTCTATTATTATAAAACTGATTTTTATGCTGGACATTGCTAAATATATTTCACCTAAGCTGCTCTCTCCTACTTATGAAACATCCAATCGCATCAGTTACATAACCTGCCTTAGTTGGAAATGTTCTCAGTTCAAGGTTTTATAATTTTATTTTCTAATAAAGACATGACAAAGACTTTACAGAAATGCTTTGAGAATTTGATGGGAGATAGTAAATTTTTTTTTTAAATTAATCTTAATTTTTTTTTTTTTATCCTAATTTTTGTTGATCATCTAAATGTTTCTCTCTGTCTTTTTTGGCAAAAACTGATTCCATAGTAAAGGGAATATGCTGTTCGAACAGAGTTTTAAATAATGGAGAACAGAATTTAGCAAAATAACCTCTGGTTGGTGTCTCTCAATCTTATCTTAGTTTTAGTTATGGATGTTGAACAATTATCTTGTTCTGATTTATTTTCCATAAGTCAATAAAAAAGTATCAGTGATGTAAAATAAAAGGGCTTATTTATCCCGTGTCGCTTCCAGGTCAGAATGTCAAAGCTCCTGCCTAAAAATGATTCTTCATGAACTTTCCATCTTTCTATAACATTCCTCAAACAGGGAAAAGAAACATATAAGATACTTTTTCTATCTCTATGTTTTTCCTTGGTTAAAAAAGACAAACAGAGAAAAAAGATCTTAAGAAAGATTAAAAAAGATTTTAAGTGTTGACTTAAAAAAATAATAATAATCAAACCTTTTTATTCCATTAAAAGTGATTAAAATGTCATTTTCGATTGATTCGATACAGCCGCTATCACACTTCATTCTGAACAGGTTCGGACTTCCAAGCGACCTGCAGTAGAAGAACGTATATATAGCACAGCAGCGAAGTAGTGATGAATATGACTGTGATGAGAAGTGTTCAATAAAGCTTTTTTTATAAAAAACAAAACACTTTTGGTTGCCGGTGTCATTGTGTTATTATTAAACTCTTGAACAATGAGAGCTTACAGTATCATAATTAACATAAAAGGAAGGTAAGAAAAAAGCTGTTTGCAAAGCAAGCAGTGATGCTGCTGCAGAGAAGCCAGTGTCGATGTGTACTGAGAGACAGACTAATGACGTAAAAAGTCACATATAAGTCAAATATGGGCAAAACGATTGGCTTTTGATTTTTTTGCTATGTTTTATTTTTTTTGCATTGTGAACATAGCCTACGATTTAAAAAGCCTCACTTGAGCATTCTTCTAAGGTCTTTAGACAAATACATGTGGATCTACGTCGACTTTGTCCATTCATTTTGCATGAAAGCATAAATACCTATCAGTCTTAAGGTAAAGTTCTTTGAATGTCAACTTTTTGATACTTCTGATGACATGCGACTCCACCAAAATGAAAATCTTTGACAAAATACACAAATATTTTTTTACAAGATACTTTATCTATCTGTTTTAAATCAAAGAAATTACATTCAGCTCTTTGAGAACGTCAGAGAAAACAGCAAGCTACAAAACAGAAACATCCAGGGACTTTAAATCTCGAGTGCATTTCTAATGCGAAATGAAAGCCTGGACCCTAATTATTTCCCTTTCAGTGCATTTTTCAAGAAAAACAGAAAATACCCCTGCTTTGCATTTGTGGTTTATGGTAAATAATGTGAAAGGTTTTTTTTTAAATCAATAAAATCCTTTTATATATTTCCTGGCTGGTGATCAAAAGCTGAAGAAATTAATTTAGTCAAGCACTGCTACACTGCTAGCTTTGATCACAGTATCCAAGGGGGGCATTAAAACGGATATAAATCAGAGTAAACTGTGTGCTTTTACTTCTTAGAAACATGGACAGTTTGTCAGTGTTCTTCACTAATTTTATTTAGCCTCCAAACACACAAGATTCTCCAGCTTTAAACAAGATCTGTGTGTTCATAGCATGAAAACTGAATTAACGTTTTCTCCTGTTTATTGTTGCTCTCACAGCTGCAAAAATAAAATTAGGTCATTTTGTTTAGTCTCTGGGGTCTTGTTGTTCGTTCTCAACATGCCTGGACAGAAATTATTTCTCGCAGTGTGTCCCAGAACAGCTGTCTTGTGAAAAGCAAAGATTATCTTCCACTTTTGTTTTTGGGGTTAAAAATCTCCACTTTGTTTCAGATGTTGAAATGCATTCCGTAATCTGTTGTGTAATGGATAGTTTGAGGATCAAAAAACAGAGGTGGGCAGAAAATATAAACATTTGTATGATACATCTTTAACCTAATATAAAGTATTTTGCTCTCCCCATGCCCAGTCCTCCATGTTTTTGTAGTACTTCTGTATCTCTAAGATGTTTGGCAGCTGAGCTTCTTGCAAAGTATACAAGAACAGATCTCTTGGTTTTTCCGAAATATACAATAAGCTTTAACCCTTAGGGTTGCTCTCATGGTTTATTATGTCTTTATGTGTTGCAGCTTCTTCTGAAACCCCATCTTTTTAATATTTGATTACATATTTCATGTCATATATACAAAACTACTACTAGAAAATTCTTTTGAAATTGATGCTCATATATTTCAATGAATCAAGTCTGCAAATTCATAGACTTACAGTTGAAACCAGAAGTTTTTTCTTGCTGTATAACATTAAATCCAGCTGGGTTTAGCTGGGATTATCTATATTATATCGATTTCCTAATGCCAGGATTTGTAAAGGCCCATTTGACTCATTAACTACTATTTCTAGCCTCTGAGAGCTTAATTTAAGACATAAAAATTATCACGAGCCACACCTGTGGATGTATTTTAATGAAAACACCGACTGCTTCCTTGTAGGACTGCAAACATTGTGATATGAAAATCTACAGATATCGGGACTGTTTTTATTTTATAGTCGACTTTTAAAGACATTCATTTCTAAAAGTACTAAATATGTAAATGAAGAGTAGATTAAGTCTACTAAAATATTCTGAAAGGTTAATTATCAGGTTAGAAGCTGTTACTCTGTCGACATTGGCTAAAACTTCAGCACACAACAGTCTTCCTGATAATAACTCGAGGAAAAAGCAAAGCTATGGTGAGAAGCTTGAGAAAAGATCCTCAAACTTGACACAAATCATGCGGTTTAGAGGAAACTCTAACACCTTGAAAAAAAGTGTCATTGTTTTGAAATTGTTTTATTGTTTTATACTTGTGCATATGTATTAATTGTTTTATCTTGTAACCAGGTTTTATGTATTGCAAATTTCTGCCCAGGTCCCTCTTGAAAATGAGATCCAGATCTCAACGGGGTTTATCTGGTTAAATAAAGAATATATATATAAATACGCTTAAAAAAGGATACATCATCTTTTTAGTTAGGGTTGCCTAATTCCCAATTTTCATGCATTTAGGTGACTGAAATAATTTTGGTAACTCAAACTGATCTGTAATGAGAAAGGGTTAATATGATTTCTAATGAAATGAAGACAGTTGGTTGTCTTTCTATATGTAAACTTTACTGTATGTCTAAACTGGATTTGTTTTTTATCTGACTTTGAAAACTAGAAACAGATTAATGGCAGATTTGCTAGAGCTCTAAAGAAACAGGTAAATAGGATTATAGATGTAAAAGCTTCAAATGATTTTCCTTAGAGCTCTTATAGAGTCTGAGATCATCTCCTTTCCAGACGGTTATAGTTTGAGTGTTATTTGCTCTATGCACTCACTTCAGTAAATGAGCGATTGCAAAACACCCTCCTCAGTGTGAGGACTTATAGCCCCCGCCCGGCAAAATTTCTTATAATCAATGGACTCAATGCAAAACCACAGCTGCTCATTTGATTGGTTTTTTACACTTTGAATCCTGTTTTACTCATTTGAAGTTGAATCATTTCAGAGGTAACCTCTCTACGTGATTTGCACAAATATAAAAGGCTCCTTCAAAGCAATTAGGACGAGTGATGAACTTCACTTGGTACAAGATGAATAATGACAGGATGCACCCTGGAGTGACGGCCTTTGTTGGGGTGAATGAAACTTTTTTTTTTTTTTATAGCAGCCTGCTATATCAGGCGAGACAGCACTTTGACACATATTTATAGACAAAAGCCCTACAATGCTCACCCTCAAGGCTACAGCCTTTCTCATAACACACACACCCAGAGCAGCAGAAGCATCAACAAACCATCTAGTAACACGCACACACATAACTGCAACGTGATGAGGTTAAGAAGACAGAGACAGGGAGAGGTTTAATATTCAGAGAGGGGAGTTTAAGATAAATCCATTCATTAGAAATTATTTCAATTCATCCACTGTATAAACACAGATGGAATAAATGATTGTCGCCTTTCCACACCTTGGTGTGTGCAGTTAGTTGAACAGAGAGGTAGTCTTTATACAATAACTTTGGATCTTTAATTAGAGGGAGGTAAGTTTGAGGTCTGACCTCATATAAACGAAGACAGTTTTTAACAAAATAATTTAAATGAAAAGCTTTTATGGAAGAAATAAGCTTCTTTAAATGGGTGTGAAAAATGTTCTTTTTGTATTTAATAAAGAAAATGAAAAAGTACAATTCTAATGCAATGTTACCGTGGTTACAAGCGTGAATCAAACAGCTCTACTTTCTTTTTAGGCCAACACAGGAAGTCACAGCTGTCCCTTTCCACAGCCAGAGCCAACACAGTTATTAAAGCCCACAGTGAGCGGCCATCAACTTTTTTTTATTTTACATTGGTCTCAGTCATCTAAAAATATCACCAACCCAGAAAGGTCTGATGAATGACAGGAAGAGAGCCTAATAAGAGAGACGAGAAACATCTTTTTGGTGATTCTTAGAGTTGTGACACATTCAGAACATAAAGAGCATGAGGATACAAGTTGTGATGGTTGCCATGGTAATGCTCTTGAAGCACAATTTTTTTTTTACATGAACTGCTACAACGAACAGCTGTGCCTCAGAGTCACTGCTTTGATGGAAAAGAGGAGATTCGCTGACAGATGGTAACTTTTTAAAACCGATTTTTGACGATTACATTAAACTGTAAATTTAGTTTAATAATTCGGTAATTTAATCACCACTTTTTCAACATCTGTGGCCTTGCTAACTTTCCTAAACCAAATTTCCATTTTTTTCCACACTACAATGTACTTTTCTAGCTTAACAGTGTGAATAAGGACAACATTTGGCCTTTGCAAGATGTGTGGAGGATGATAGATGACCTGTTAACTCATGGGACATGCATGGTCTTCTGCTCAGGACATCAGGTGCCTGACAAATCAAGGGCAGAAAAATATGTTCTGCTAGAAGATGAGGGCAAAACAGTATAACTGATTTACATTGAACACCTAGAGCTTTGATTTTGGTTATTTACGTTTCCACAGCATAATTTTTGAATCCTACTGGAAATACTAGAGGTGGTGGAAGGTAGTATTCTTCCTACCATTCAGATAAAAAGCAATGGATCTGCCGCATAACCTAGATCCTGATGCTCTAGTGAATTTTAAACCAACAAAGGAATAGACATACTGTGAACCACCTCGATACCAAAAGATACATAGGTTGGTTGCCTAGACTCAGTATGGTGAAAATGATTTGCTGACCAAGAATTTATATCTTTACTGCATATTTTGAAGATCTAACATGACCAATAAATTACTGTTTGTAATGATTGCCGCTCGTCAGGTATTGGACCAAAAGGAGCAGATCAAAGGCTTACTTGCATTGATTTAAACACAGTCAGATTTTCCTTCCAGATAATAGAGAAGCAATTGAAGATACAGCAAGATGTCAAACAAGTCAATTTTTTAGTGAAATAAATGACCTCCTTTTTACTTGATAATAGAGGTTTTCTGTAATAGAAACAGTTAAAGCAACGCTGTGTAATATTTAGCCACAAGGGGATCTAGCTCCGGAACATCCAGGTTAAACGTCCCCAAAAGCAACGGGCAACATTGAACTGTAGCCAATTTTTTAAATCTGATAACAGACCACCTGGATGAACAGATTGAGAAGTTATAACATTCTTGTAAAGACAAGGCCACATCGACTCTTCTAGATGAAATCCTACATCAGAGAACCAAAAACATGTATGATCAACTAAGGGTCATATTACTTTTGCTTCATAACAACAACTTATGAGCATAGCTGTTGTGTTTAATGGGAGCTGAGCGGCGCTGTAGCTCACATGAGTCATTCAGTGATGGATCTGATCCTCTCATGCTACACAGGTATGTTTTTGAGTATGGTAGCCCATACGAAGCTACAATACATAGCAAGTTCTGTAATTTGATCTGAAAAATTACTTAATAAACATAAATTAAGCTAATACTTGGTTTGAAAGTTACACTTTGTTGCTTTAACAATTTGTAAACCTCTACAGAGCTTTAAACATTTCTTGAACTCACGTTGGCTGTAAATCTCCTATAGAATTGGGTTCAGTTAAAGCCTGCCTCCGGTGGCAGTGGTAGTATGTTTAGTAACTGATCAATCAGATCTGGGATTTGATGGAAGAACTATTTTCATAAATAAACAAATTTGCCAAAAGAAAAATGATGAAGAAGAAAAAATATTGTGGCAAAAACTGGAAACTCATACATAAACAAAATGTTACAGTTTCGCCACGATTACTTTTTTGACACACAGATGTGCACACGTACCTGTTCCAAGGTACAGGACTGTGTAATGCTCATCATTTACTGCCAGGACAATATCTGCAACTGCATGAGTGATTTGGTCATCTGTGGGGAGGTCGAGTGGATTCACACCAACCGGACGAATCACATCCTCAATTTCTGGGTGGTATCTGATCACGCCGAGGTTTTTGATGTTGTTCTGAGTGTCTGCCTGTGAAGTGCTTCTGCGTGTACACTGAAGAGAAAAGGGGAAAAATTGATTCACATTTGCCTGGACTGCACTAAAGGAGAACATCCTTTAACAAAGAGCTCAATTTGCTTCTCTGTTATTAACTTTCAAAAATAGCACCTCAGCCACTAAAATACAGGCTGACTCATGCTTTTACACATATTGTCTCTGCATTGTGACAAAGAAAAATTTTTTCTCTCACCATCCCTGGGCGATTGCCACTGAATGAGCTGCTGTAGCCTTTCAGCTTAGAAGTGGCGAAGGCTCGGTCAATATCTTCTATGGAATAGGCACAGACCACTGTCCTTCCCCTAAAATAGAGGAAAAGGGTTAAAATACCTTTAAAAACTTTGTGATTTGAAATGTATAGAATTTTTTTTACAAAATAATTTATTGAAAATTTCCTCTTGAGAGAATAAATGGCAAAAAATACTAGGAATTTTGTTTTCAAACCTAATGTCTTTTTATTACAATGCAAATCAGATCCAATCTTGGTGCACCTTGGATTAGTCATTGCTCATGGTTATTCACCGTTTCCTTTTCAGCATTACAATACATGCAGTTGTCTTCTGTTTCATGTATAAGGGTTTATCTTAATAAAGAAAAGGCAATTATCGAGTAAACATAATTAATTACATAGAATGTATATGTCAGTATTTCAATTCAAAAAGTGAAATGTATAAATATAGATTGTTTCCACAAAGTTTGATAATCAAATGTTTATTCCTATTTATTATGTTGCTAATAATTTGTGGTTAAAAGAAAACATCCTAAACCAGTTCAGGGGCATTACTCACTGCTTGAATGTACCATGACATGGAGGCAATCAATCTGTGGCTCTGCCAAGGTATAAAGACGAACCAGATTGCTTTAATAGTAGCCATTGGCTTGTCTGAATTGTTGGCACTGCAGTCTCTCAATCTCCTCTTGACAACCCTCCATAGATTTTTAAGAGCTTTAGGTCAGACTGATTTCTTGGCCATGGCTAGTAAAGCAAGTCTTGGTGCTCTTGGCAGTGTTCCTGGCAAATAGAATTTGCTTCTCTGTCAACAGAGGGAGTAATAAAATACGCTACGGTCCTGGTAGAGGGCTCCTTGGGCTTTTCATAAGATCAAACACTGTGGAGCAATACCTGCAGAAACCATGGCTCTCCAAACCCATACCAAACCTCTAGCAGCACATTCTGCGTCTCTCCAGTGTTCCTACTGATTTGAAATCTTGGTTTCCAATTTAAATGCAACATTTATTTATGTCTGTAAAGACTAGTTTGGATCAGTGGGTAACAGTGCGGTTATTTTATCCATAGCCCAGTAAAGTTACAGTTGTTAGTATGTCCTGTATTGAACCTATGTGTAGAGGCTCTAGATGCATTTAATCCATTGTTGAATGCTGCAAATACAGTATGACTAGTGATTAATAAACAACTAAAGAAAAGTGCTCATTTCTTCCTGCTTTGGTTCCCAGCAAACTTAGACTGCAGAAATTCTGGGATTGTGAGCTATCTTTGGTGGTGTGGTTGGTTGGAGCAGCAGCTTATCTAAAACGGAGAGAAAAAGATAAGATAAGCAGATCCGGATGGCTAGCTCTGTCCAAGGATGCCCCCTTTACCCAGCACAAGTGGGGGGGAGACAGGAGAATTGGACAGCTCTATCACTAACAGACTACTTCATAAAAGGAGCACAGATCTCTCCTTACAGCAGTATTTCTTCAAACAAACTAAATACACGTTTAGATCCTCATTTGCAAAGTTTGTTCTATTTCCTGTAAGTAGTTAGTTATTTGTTTATGTAAAAATATCCATGCACATGTGAAACGTCCTACTTAGTTGCACATTTCTTTAAAGAGTCATTAAGAAGTTTCTAATGATACTACGACCTCAGTGGCCACAACCAGAACTGAAGCACGCTTCTGCTCGTTCTCGTAGCGTGCGCTCGTATTTAACAAGGTTTGTCTTTTTACTTTTTTTTGACCTTAGGTAAAGTTTCCATTGGTGTCTGAGTTGAGCTGGATGCCGGTGGTTTCTGAGTATCCACTAAATCCATCTTGGATCTAATGCCTCGATTGTTTGCTACCTTGGACCCATTTAACGAGGATGAGCTTCAAGTCACATCTGTCGAAAAGCACGGTAACTTCTGACCCAAGGTAAATTAAGGGAAATACAGTGGGGAAAATAAACAATTGTGCAAGTTCTCCCACTTAAAAAGATGAGAGAGGCCTGCAATTTTCATCATAGATATACCTCAGCTACGA
>JAUZNJ010029115.1:0-15621 GCA_034780135.1 Jordanella pulchra | reverse complement strand
CACCGGCAATCACATGACTGCGACTAGTCGACATGAAATGCAAAAAGTCGCGAGACGTCCTAGAGTCGACTAGTCGATTGATTCAACCCCTAATATATATATATATATATATATATAAAACTTCACGTCCAGTTCCCTAAACTGAACCTTTGAAGCTTGACCATAAAAATATGGTTCTATAGATATTAATGTGTTTATTTCATGTGTTCCATTACTTCTCAACATCAGCTGGAACCTTCTTTGTCTATCCTAGATGCTCCCCGTGTGGAGATTATCAAATCTCCTGCTGTCCCTCAAGAAGGCCAGAAATTAAAGCTGGAATGTGTCTCCAGAGGAAACCCATCGTAAGTCAATTCTGTTCTGCATTGTTTGAGCTTAGTCTGTTTTGTAATATTCAACATGCATTCCGGTTTTGAGTTTGACCTTCTCTGAACAAATTCTTAAATAATAGACCTGATCCTGTGATGTGGACGAAGGACGGTGGTGAGCTTCCCGACCTTGATAGAATAACTGTTGAGGGGAGGGAGCTCACCTTTAATTCACTCAACAAGACAGACAATGGCACCTATCGCTGTGAAGCCACCAACCACCTGGGGACCAGCAGTGCTGAATATGTACTTTATGTTTACGGTGAGTTCAAGGGAAAGGTTGATATGTGGGTGATTGTTGTCTTTGTAATCACAGATGAAGTTAAACACACAGAATTATCTCTATAAAATATTTGATCATTTTCCCCCTTTAAAAAAGGGTTAAATTAACAAGAAATAAGAGAAGGACTCTTTTGATTCTATCTTTATCCATATACATGGTGGAAAAAGTTTTGCATAAACAATGTTATAATATTTTCTGATCTGAACACTGTATAACTCCAAAAAGTGATTAAGGATGCCATCTTTCACAAGGGAAATATGGGCCTCAGGTGCCACAAACACCACCAGTGCTTTTCCTTAAATAAACCTTTGTCCCAGATCCTCCACAGAGTCACACACACACACACCTACAGGGAAATGTATGAGGGAGGCAGAATTTAGTGCTGCGTTGTCAAGAATATCATGATAAGTAATTCCTAGTAACGCCAGAGGAGGTGGAGGATAAAGCGACTCACTGTCATGGAAAACAGATAGTTCTTTCTCCCTTCCGTTCCTGCTCTGCTGTTTGTCTCTTGATATGAACTAATAAAAGATACAAAGAGAACAAGCAGAGCTGTGACACTTGAGCTTTGGAGATTTAAGATAGCTTGTAATGATTGACAAAAAGGAAAGAAGTGTCTTTTAGAAGATTGATAACAGATAACAGTAATGTTGGTAGATTAGTTCCAAGGGTGTTACACTTACTTTATCTACAAGTCTTTTTTGTTTTAATGAAAAACATGAAAAAACTTGTTGTGTGTTAAGTTATTCTAGTCTAAGTACTATGTGAAAAAGTAAGCAATACAACAAAAGACAAAAAATCCTTACTTCAAGGTTCAGTTCCTGATCGACTTCAGATTTGTTGTCAAATTTCAAGTCTTAGCAAATTTTCAAGTAATCTTGCTAGTAGTTTAATTTCATCAAAAAACAATAACAAAAGAGAAGTAAAAACCTGTAAATGCTGAATGTTTATATGTTCTCCAGTATATTATACTGTCAAATTAGTGTAGTCTGTCATCAGCTGTAAACATGATGGGAGCAAATAAAGATAGTAAATGTAAATGTTACATCATCTTTTAATAACATAAAAAAGCTATTCAGTCATATTATTAAGGTATTTTTCAATGCTCCTAGTTATAATTTCCATTTACAGTTATCAAATTAATTGAAAACATAAAAATTAACATTTTGTGTAAATGCTATATAATTTTTTTACAGATAATTTTAAATGTAATAATGATAATTACAAGTATATTACTGGGTAATTAGCTAAATGGTCTATTTATGCTTTCAGACTCTGGCTAATTTTACAGATCATCTAATGCTGATGATGCTTTTGACCTTTTTCTATATTTAATTCCTTAATGGGAGCTATGGCAAAGCAAAATGTAGGGAGGCTTTACCAGCAGAGAGCTTTGAATACATCTCATCTATTTGATAAAAATGATCACATAGATACAATTTCAATGAAAATACTAGTTTAATATCTTTTACAAAATTTTAACATTACCTGATTTTATTAACATCCCCCAAAAGCCCCTTCATTCATTTTTAACTAATAGACCAAATGTTGTAACTATAGTTTAATTAATGTGCTTTTCAAACACCAAGGTTATGTGTATGCTTCTAACAACTCTTTTAAAGGCCAGCTGAAGCTAACAACTAGAACAAGCAATGCACATAATGACGCAGATGATATTAAATTGACAAATGCTCCTCCACAAAAAAAGGCTACTCTGTACAGCAGGGTCAAAGAGGCCTATTCAGATTCATTACTTGTTAGCCTGAAATGGCACCAAGTCTGTTTCTACCCTTCATTAGTGATTAGCACACCTTTTAGCCTTTTACAACTGCCTCCATAATTCTTGAAAAATACCTTTTTAATGGTTCCCATCCAACAGGGACACACTTTCTCTCCTACCCATTTCCTGCAGACATGCAGTTAGCTGCTCTGTGAGTCATGATCAAATGTCACCAAGACACAGAGGACGTTCGGCCCTGAGAAAGACGACCACAGCCAATTAAAAGCCCCTGGCTCACCATAAAATGCAGAGTGACATAAACATTAAAGCCAAGGCGGTAGTGTAACCTCATTAACTTGGTCACACAATGTTTCAGTCTCTTTTTTTCTCTTTGGCCTGAGCAGGTGACAGAGAGAAACACTTTCTTGCATGAAGTAGCATGAACTCTGTGGTAATGATGACCTGACCATATCTTCTGAAAGCACCCTTGAAAATGTGTAATTTGCACAGAGCTTTTGTCAAAGTAATGTCTTCATTTGGTGGAATTTAACTTTCTGTCTCCAGAGACATTAGGCGGCATTAGCAGATTCGAGTCAAGGTTATTTCTGTTCTATTGCTACAAAAACGATGGCCAAGACTACGGCAATGAAATTATTACCAATTGATTATGCATATAAAGCTTTCTTGACTAACATTGACTCCTGATTGTTCAGTGGTAACTGGTTTTATGTTTTAAGGAAAGTAACATTGTTGGCGGTTTTGTATTAGAATAGCAAGTTTCAACACAGATATAAATAATGTGCAGGTGCAAAGTCAGCACATATGTTCTCGTACAAGCTTAGAGGCCCTGCTGAGAACAAGTAGGCTTTGTTTTATATGGTTTTGTCACTAAACTTGGTTCCTACTTTACATCTGGTCTTTGATATCTATTCACTTTTATAAATGTAGTAAAAATTCTCTACATAAGACATTTTTTATAATAATTTTGTATAAATGATTAGATATACATAATCATGCAATAAGAACATAATAATTAAAACAGATTTTCAAAAAATATAGTCCAAATGGTTCAAAGTTAGGTTAAATAAACATTTACAGGAATAGACCGGAAAAATTGTTGTCTGTCCCTAGGAGGAGGTTATTAATGTTCATTTGTGCGGTTTTACTTGTAGTCCTGGGATGGTTGTTACTTGGGTTAGTTGTAACATTTATAATTTCCTGTCAGAAATACAATACGAATCATGCGATTTATTCTTGACCATTGATTCTTGGTTCAAAGAATCTGGAAACGATGCAAAAGAAGAGGGATATTTCTTGCAACCATCAAAGTGCTATAATGTACGTATACCCTTTTTGTAATTTATCTCATTGCCTTTTAATGGTATATTATTCAATAAACTTTCATACAATTTCTTAGAGAACAAATGGAGAACTTAATGGTTGTTTACAACAACAAAACATGTCCAGAACACAACAACAGACTTGAGATGGTGCTCTGGTCAGATTCGACTAAAACTGAACTTCTCTGCAGATTACCCTGAACACAACATTCCCAAGGTGACTTATGGTGGCGGCAGCATTATACTGTGGAGCTTTTTTTCAGAAAGGAAAAGTAAAATGATCAGAGTTGAAGAAAAAAATAGATGACCTGTTAGATGCAGCAAAATACTCAAGAATGAGCCAAAGGTTCACCTTCCTCCAGGACAGCAGCGATTAAGACCATGTTGATGTTTTAGAATAGAGCTTAATCCAGGAAATATCACACTGGCTTCACAAATACATATATAACATACAAGAAAATTTACTGAATGAAAAGATTTCAGGTATTAAGATTTTGTCAGAATCCTAATTTTATCCTGTTACATCTCATCACAGGGTATGTTACCAGCAATTCAGCTTTTAACATCTCTCTTTAAAACTAAACTATACATTATCCTGAATCAAAACTCATTTAAACCTCTTTTAATCACATTTTAGATAATCTAGTTAATAAGAGCTCCAAGTTGCATATAGAAATATCTTAGATATTAAACTACCCCCTGTCTCCCGAACATTATTTTTGTGTTTGAATTCATTTTTTGTTGTTGTATTATTTTTGTGTATATATGTGTGTGTCTGTGCCCTTCACCAGACGCCCCCACCACCCCGCCTCCATCCACCACACCCCCCCTACATCCCATCCCTCCAGATCCTACTGCTAAGTTAAGCACCCACGCCTCAGACCCCACAGTCACTGGCAGCAGAGGTACAGTAACACCCCACACATCTCCACAATCCCCTTAGCATGTCATTATATATTTCCATGTCTTTCTTATGCTTGCATCTTTCTTTCTGATTAATGTTTGTCCCAATTCTTTTCTCCTCTCTTGATTAATGCCACTCCTTTAGAGCTTCAATTAAACTTTTAAGCAACAGTGACAAATGCACTGAACACCCACATGCTACTTCAACTTTCACTGTTTGTTGTTTTTTGTTTTTTTGTAAAGCATAACTGGTTTCGGGATCCTGAAGCATCAAATTACAGATTTTTAATTTAGATTGTATGGAATACAGTCGTTTTTTTCTGGAAAATGAACACATCTTTCTTAGCATCCCACCAGGTGAAAAACTACTCACCAGTATCCAGGGCATTCATGACCTTTTGAATGCAGCTGGATCAGGGCAACTCTGTAAAAACCTCAGTATGTGGAAGGGGACTGAAGGAAATGGTTTCTATGTGCTGCTTGGTTGTATCTTTTTGTTTGCAGTTTGTTGGTTTGCACTGTTCTTCTCATAGACCCTGGATGTTTCTCTAAAACTATAAAGAACTCATGAAGACTATTTACATGCTAGCTAAATCTTTTTTAAATGAGCATGACACAAGTTCCAGAGTTTTACAGACATTCACCCCCTATGGCGACAAGTTAGATTGACACCAGTGTTGTGCACAAGGAAGAAGAGAAATATCTGTGGTTTAGAGGTGTATTGTCATCTGGGGCAAGTTATGAAGTTATGAATATTTAAGTTATTTTAAACAGAGCGGCTAACCTTTTTCAGCAAAAAGAGGGCCATTCTCAGGCCTGATCTAAGCTCCCTCCTTTTGTAAAGCTGCCTTATTATTTACACATTGTGTTACATCATTAATCAAAATCCAATCCACTCAATTTAGCCCTTTTCGTTGCACTAAAAAAGTTTGATTTTCTTACTTTTGTATGCAGCCTTTGAACAGCAAGACTCAACAAACTAGCACATCTCTCCCACAGGCACACTAAAAGAATTCACCTGAATCACTCTCTCACAAGCCAATTAGTAAAGCTAATAGAAGCAACTCCTTTTACATGTTGTAAAGGGCATTGTGAGAGTATGTATGGTAAAGAAAAAAAAACAAATGTTTTCTTTTTAAGGTTGTGAAACTCACCATTAATGTCGTAGCTTAGTCTCAGTTGTGAACAAAGATTAGAATTCCAGCTAATCACTACTCAGATCAATGTCCATTTAAATGGGAATTCACACAATTTAAAAATGTAAAGCTTATCAGATGAATTATTCATCACATCTGCATAATCTTTTTTTACTCTCACTTTTGTAGGTAGGTATCATCTTGAAATAACCATAAGCTAATCTGTTAACCACTGCCTGCGATTACTAAAATAAATCTAAAATTTTATGAAGAGAATTCGCATGAAAGTTTTATAACAATTTTATTGTTCACAGCAAACATCTTCACTTAATAAAGTATTCTTCAACAACTTAAGCATGTGACCACATCTCTATAATAAGCCCCTTCTGAACACAAAGGTTTTATCCATGTTTGGGATTTCTAAGATAGAGCGTTAGGGATGTATGCACTTGTTTGTTTTCTTTTGCTCTTTTGAACTGGGAGGAAAGCCATTTTAACCGTCACCATTTACAGTAATAAACAAGGTATGAGTGAATTTTAGATCTCCTTAGCTTTTTATAGCAATACATATATATGCTTAATCATTTGAAATATTGCTAAAAAGTTATGTTGAGTGACTAAAATAATTTAATTCCCTTTATTCGTTTAGCTTGTATTAACAACACTTATCTCAAGGCAATTTGGAGACAATTCAATATAGAGTGGTTTAAAATTACATATCTAAGGAAACCCAGCTGATCCCATTGAGCCACTGACTTTTCAGAATTCGCTCCTTTTGGACAAGCATGTAGAGACGGACACGAATAATTGAATAATTACACAGAAATTATTAATTTCACATCTGTTAATTATAATGATTATGTGCTTATAACTGATGAAAGATGACATTTAAGGTTAAAATATTTAATCAGACCCATTAAAAGGATCAGATTGCAGTTTTTTCCCCATATTTGTTAGATATTGCTGTGTTCACCTGTTTTTCATTTAATATGATTCCCTTTTTACAGAAGGAAAATCTTTTTATGCTAAAATGAGTTTAAATACTTTCATAAAGTCCAAAAAACTTTTTTGCAGTTAAAAGACCAAGTTGAGTTATGTTGGGTGACTAAGTTTCCCTATTGGAAACCCATAATGGGCGCCTCTAGGATAGGGATGGGTTATTCCAGTTTGCTAGGACTCTGAAGAACCTGCATACTGATGTAAATCAACCTTTTGATTGATATGTGCTGGACCAAGGACACATTTGCAGAACACCGGCCCTCAAAGACTGCAGTTGACCATCCCTGCTTTTGAACAGAGATCTTTAATTCCAGCCCTCAAGTTCTAGTGTCCTGCATCCTTTAGATATCTCTTAGCTTGCAAATGGACGAATTACCTTCCCAGTATGCATTCAAGTTCTGCTGAGTATTTCCAATGAGCTGATTATTTGACTTTTGTATAACACCCAAAGACTGTAATTGAAGATTCCAGTTGGAAGGCATGGCTTGGAGGTGAGAAGCTTGGGCATCGTCGTGTCCTACTTAAATTATGCTAAAAAAAAAAAAAGACTCAAGTGAGGATACTGTATCACTCTTTTAGCAAAACTAAGCTCTGACATGAAAGTAATGCTAAAACAAAGAGCTTTACATAGTTTCATGCCAACTTTTTTTTATTACTCCTGATGTTGATTTTAAAGATTTGTATTTAATGCAATTTTATAAGATAGATAAAATATTTTCAAAATTCTTGTTTCTTTTTGTCACAAGACAGCTAATTGTGTAGAATAGTCATATACAGTACCTTTTTTCTATGCCCCCAAACAGATTTGCATACTGTAGATGTATTTTTCCATCCTTAGATATAATTAAGAAAGCTTTAATTCTATTGTGCCTTTCACTGTTTCACTCAGAATAATTTTACTTTGGCTTCATATATTACCAGCTTGCAAAACCCTCAGGACACTTAAGTCCCCCCTTCATGTTTACTGAACATTTTCCTTAGTTTCCGGTTCCCTGTGCTCTCCTCTGTCTAGCCTTCATCTTGCTTTAGATCTTGTTTGATAATTGTCTCTCAACACGATGTTGGATGTTCCTCACCACTGTTCTTGTTTATGTTTTTTTAGGGAGTTACGGGACACAAGAAATGTTAAGCTTTTCAGTTGTATCTTTTGGGAATCTACATATCAGAATTCTTCCCAGCATCCTCAGTCACAGGATAGCCCCCTATCTGTTTTCAGCTGTCTGCATGATTTATTACCATTCTTTTTGCACCCTTGGGGTGAAAGCACACATCTGAGAAGCTGTACAAACCTTCAAGATGTTTTGGTATTTTAATAAAGTCATCTGCCTGAGCGGAGAAAGTACACGTCATGGCTTCAGCTCTATAGATTGTTTGTAAAATATCTGCATATATTAAAGAAGCTCTTTTAGCCGTGATGTTTTCTTTTTAGTGCCCTACTTTAACTAATTTTGCTTTTTCAAAAGGTAGTGAAAAGGGTACTTGTAAACTAAAACCACAAACCTTCACAATCCCTCGGTTCAGCCCTGGTATTCTCTTTTGACAAAGATGGATTCCTTCAGCTCTCATTTAGAAGGGTGTAGGAACCTCTATTCATTCTGTCCAGATCTGAGCATCAATGTCTTCAAAATTGCTCCCTTGTTTTTTTAGGCTCAAATGGACTTCTGAGTGTTGCCCCAAGCTGCTGGCTCTCCTGTGCTTTCCTGTCCAATGTGTTGAGTAGCTGTTGGTGTTTTCCAAATGTTCCTGATTTGGAAGTCGCCTGGGAGGAAGGGAGCCTCATTGTGTTTTTAAATAGCAGGTTTCTCAAGTATGAGCTGTCAGAATTGACCAAGAGTCCTAGATAGGTGTCAAAAAAATCTTCAGACAAACTGAGTAAAAGTCCGGTTGCCTTCAACTTAAACCTTTTTGTCATTGTCATGACTCAGATTACTGTAAAAATGCTCAGGCATTAGAATGTATTATTTCTTTACTGTAATCTGAGACATAATTTTGAAAAATGTTTTAATAGTTATCAAAATCTGCTTTACATTTTTACAGTTTTACGAGGAAAAAAAGAACACATTCTCCTGGCCTTTCATGTAAACCTAGTGAAGTGTAACCCCTTTGTATACATTCATGTTAATTTTTTCATTGTTTGTAATTAAGGAGAAGAAATGATGGCTTGGATACACCATATCACAATCAGCTAGCTACTGGATCGGTTTGTCTGTTTTGTTTACATGCAGTATTGAGCTGCAAAAGTTCCATATTTCAAACTTCAGCAGCTGATTTGAGTGTACTTGGCTTGGACATGTAAATGAAAGGAGTTTAATTAAATCAGAACAGAACTTTTATAGAACGCTGTGATTCAATAATGGTTAAAGAAGGACCTGGATGCAGCCTGATAGAGTCAATATGCAGATAGACTTTGGTATTTAACTAAAACTTAAGAATTCAACAACTAGATGTGAACCAAGAGCATGACACAAGATAAAGACAAGACACACTAGAAAAAAGCAAGTCCTCTGTACTTTTAATATTCCTCTTTAAACACCTATGTGTAAATCTTCATGCTTCGAAAAGCTAAGCTATAACCCCAAACCCATCTGAAAGGAAATCTGTTAAAAAACATGAGGCATATCCTTCAGGTTCCAGGGATAATGTTTTGAGTACAAAGGTCGAAACACAGCTTATGACTTAAACATTTCAATTGAACTTTGTGATCGATAGAACTGAATCCAATAAATGTAAAACCATTTAAAGTTGACATATCAATTTAAAAGTAGAATTTTTTAAATATCTCTGTTGCTGAATCACTGATATTCAGTAACATTTGTAAATATTCAATTTGGTTGATACTTAAAGGCTCTCATGTCAAACTACTCATGAAGACATTTTAACTCTAGATGCAGTGACTTTAATGTAAAATCTAACTGACACAAAAGCCATACCTCGTTGCACAAGCTTCAGTACTTGTTGAGCCTTAGAGTGGATCAGATGTAAACAGTTTGAAAGACAAGCCTCTTTTCACCAGAACTCCTGCGAGGACTGATGCATAGATACAGTATATGATTCACTTTATTAATGAGGTGCTGGCAGGTATGGCCAAGACTCACACTGCTTCAGTAGCACTGCCAGCCTTAATAGGTATAATAACTCTTGCTCTGAGTATCAAGTCTATGTGGTCTAATCAGACCTTCCCTGGTATAAACACATAAATACATACAGTCAGATCCACATTCTCTTCCCTAACAGCAGTTCTCTGAAATCTACCAAAATGTTCTTTTTGTGGCTTGTGAATTAGTTTTGAGCCTCTGCAGCTCAAAGGTTGAATCGTGCACAAGGGTTTCTCTTGTGTTTAAAATATTTACAATTCACTTCCCATAATCTGCATTTGCGTGGCCAACCTTAGTCCCTGTAGCCTTTTATTGCTGTGGAAAAAGGACCAACTGCTGAGAAGGCAGCAATTATTCATGCCCCAATGTCTAGTCCTGTGGAGAAGAGTGAAAAAAAATCTAAAATAATACTCATCTGAAAGCTAGCAGGGTAAAACCTCTCTTTTTTTTTAGACCAGTAGCTGTTACTCACAAGAAGCTCAGGTAAAAAATGTAGAAGTTGGGACTTAGGCTATCAAAGTTATGTTGCCTTTCAAGAGAAGGGTGTCCATCTGTTCACCAACCCTAATACTTAGATATCAAAAAATATTTAATTAAATAGCATATTTTATTTTAGAGGCATGACCCCATCCATAAAAAGGAAGGTCCAACTAGCAAAGCAGGTAATTTAACAAATTATATTAGCTAAGACCTATTAACTCTAATAATATATTCTTTTCGGTTAATCTGGTCAATTTTATTTAATTATCTATACCATCTTTAAACCCTAGATTATAAATATGAAGTTGATTTTTGAGCCTATATTTTTTTTGGTAGAATGGAAAAGGGAAAGAAACACATACAAGAATACATTGCATTGCTTTTAAGTCCGAAAAGAGTTATTCTCTGAAAACAACTGCAACTTCAAACAACAAGCCTGGATGAGGACCCAAGTTTATTTAGACTTTGGACACAATGTGCAGGACAGCAATGCATGGATTAAAGAAAACATCCCAAAATGTGTTGTACTCAGCTCTATTCAATACATTGGAGCTAGATTTAAGAGTAGTGACTTGGGGTAATCAAGTTTTTACTACAACTATTTTAGCTGTC
The DNA here is from genome assembly GCA_034780135.1 of Jordanella pulchra. Lineage (NCBI taxonomy): Eukaryota > Metazoa > Chordata > Actinopteri > Cyprinodontiformes > Cyprinodontidae > Jordanella > Jordanella pulchra. Next base: position 4,685 of record JAUZNJ010029115.1, on the reverse strand, counting down.
TAGAGTTATGAAAAAAATATTAGACCACCCTTGCATCTGTAGCTTGTGCTAAAATATTACTTGAAGACTTTTTTTGTTTTGTTAGAAAAATAAATAAATAGTTACCTACTCTATGACTGTGTTCCAATCTGCTTAGAAGAAGTATGAGAAAAAATAGTTCTCCATACCATTAGAGATGAAGTTTTTTAAATGCTATTCGGATCAAACTTTGTGTTCAGATGAGAAAACCCCTAAGTTTATCCTGCATACAAGAGATGAAAGTGTGAAATAGCACTTCAGCCCACTGTTCTGCATGGTGAAGGATATGTCCTGCTGTTTGGCCAGGTATCCAAGCAAGTTTTGTGTCATTTCATCAAAAAATATAAAACTGACTTGTGAATGGGTTTTAAGTAGGGTCTTGATCCATTTAACCAAATTAATAGGAAAATTCATGTTTCAGTTTTTTATACATTATCGGGCCTAAATGGTGTATGTAGATTTGAGTTCAAATTCAGATTTATACCATAGGAAAATTAATACGTTTCCCAGGGATATTTTTATAGCTTAAGCCTCACATTAAGCTTAAAGCTTTTTAAGATTGAGGACTAACCTTTTGTTAAAACTCAATAAGGAAGAGGACAATTTTCCTTCCTTGGAGGGATTTTCTAACTGCTTTACACCTCTGCTATTGATCCTGTTTTAAAATGGAGTACAAAGGTTAGATTGCGTGATGAGCAAAGGAAATATTTCCTTGAGGGCAAGTATTCAGGGCAGCTGGTTAGTGCCTGTGTTTAGTGGTGAAATGGTAAAATATTGAATAATGCTGACCAGTCATTCTTTCTTCGCTCCTCACACCTTCGACATAAAAACTGTGAACCACAGGAGAAATTAAAGTGTAATGCAAAGGTCTTTTCACTTATTGTTGGCTGGCTTATTGATGACCTGTCACTTTACCTCGCTCTTGGGAAGAGTTACAGCAACACTTGTAGTAAAGTGTTGAACGGAAAAGGCAAAATCATTAGATCCTGAGGTAAGTTTATGAATTACACATAATGACCTTTAGTTTCATTAAATCTCAGTGGCAAAGGACCCTTTCTGGTGGATTCATAAAGACACAGCAGTTTGTTTCATTAACATGAACCTCTTTGTCATGCTTCATTTATTTTCCACCCTGTTCTTCCCAGTGAGAAAGTTAAAGTTAATGTCTTTCTTCAAAACCAGTCTCATCTGCAAATTCCTGGTCATTGAGTTGTTTCTTTTTTTGAGTTTTTTGATTCCTTCACTTCCAGCATAGTTTAGGATAGAAATACCTAAAGAGTAAAACCAGTAGTAAGTCCCAAGACACTGCAGCTCTAACATTTCTTCTTCTTCTATCAGTTTATGCTTCCACCACCCCTATAGTAGGCACTGGGGCTTGTTTGCAGCTGAGTTAGAAGCGGCTGGGATGAGAATCAGCTCCTCCAATGTCACGATAGAGGTGCCCATGATAGAGGTGCTTACATCAGTTCTCCCTTAGTGAGGTCACATCTCCGGACAATGGCATAAACAAAAAACAGATGCAGTAACCTGTTTTCAACCTGATTCGGTTGCGAAACAGAACAGGATTCAGTATGCAGTAAATTGTCAAAATAATGCCTGGAACAGCTCTATAAGACTCTATAAGAAAAAAATGATTTAGAGATAAGTGGATGTTAGAAATTCCTCTTTCCATTGTAGTTTTAAAAGATTGTGGTAAGAAGCATTTTGCCTTAGCCTAAATTCTGAATTCTACACGATATCAATCATTGAGTTTTTAGTCAATCACAGCAGCAGTAGCAGCTGAGATGTATCACATTCTTAATTTGCTTCACTCAGTTAAATGATGAATCAAACTCTTAACTAATCCAGTTTGGAGGAATACACAAACATCTTCCCATCCACAAAGGTAAAACCGCATCTTTTTGCTAGTTTTTCTAAAAGAAACAGAGGGTATTCCAGCTAAATCCTGTACAAGCATGTTTGTTTTGCTTCATGCTTCAGCCTTCCATCTCTAGTTGAGACATTCAAATCATACCCATCACTGCATTTCATTGGTCTGAAACATGTCTGTATAGCATCTGCATGCTCTTGGCAAGAAGAAGAACAATATGCAACGTATGCAACCTAAGATCGATCTAAATGCTTACAATATAAATTTTTGCTTCTACTGTTGTACTGTCATCTGTAACCCTATCAAGACGTAGCTGTTGTCTTCAACTGACAGAAAAAGGGGAATATTAATCCAAGCTGCCAAGAGCGAACTAGAGGAACTACGGACTTCATACATCCTTAGGTGGGGCTATCCAATGGAAAACACATTTTAACCATTCTGGTTGAAGGATTTAGTATCAATACAGAAGGCAGTCTGAGGGTTAACTGGTGTAGTTAGGTAAGAGAGGAGGGTCAATATTATCACTTTCTCTGACTGCTATAGGTTTATAAGTTCCATAGATTGTAAAATATTAATTCTCCTACTGTCTATATTCTGTTTTGTGTAGTTGTTATCTTGGATAGCCAGACAGTCCCTGCTTTTCCCCAAACTGAAAGTGCTCTGATCGCAGACACAGCACTGACTCTTCATAAATACTTCACACAACCCAACTTCAAAAAAACATAACTTTTGGGCCATTCTGTGGTAAATAATGGATTCATATATCTTTTTAAAAGTAATAAAAAGAATACTGCTCTGTATAAGCGTAAAAAACGTGACTACATGAAAACTGTCGATAAAAGCAAGACAAAAGTATGAAGCAAGACGGCTTCTCCTACTTTGCATTACTACAGTTATTGCCACTAAAAACTTACATGAAAAAACACACAGCTGAAACAAACTGCTGCACATAGCTGGATAATAAAACCACTCAAAACATATCTAAACACTTCAAACTATGACCCAATGACATTTAATAAAAATAACGAGTAAAACTTAGTCTAGCGAAGGTGGACTGCTAAGTAATTAAAATGGGTTTAAGGAGGTTGTGAAGGAATCTATCTAACGTGAAAGGCTTGGTTCTTCCACTGTGCACCTTCTAATTGTTCCTGTTATGGAGTATACACTCGCTGACAGCTACCTCCAAACAAGCTGAGCTGATTGTAAGGTTTTATGGTGTTTATTCTCATGGCTAAATCAGATCTTATAGAAGGTTGCATTTAATTAGTTAGGATCTGATTAAAGCTAAACTAAAGATACTTACAGGTTGAGATTAATACACTTGCCATGAGAATGGTAATACCAAGCAGAGTTTATGAGACAAGCACAGGAAAGAAGGGGCATTAGCCTCTTGGTTTAAGTTTAAATAGCTTGATGGAAGTCTAGAAGCTTCAAAGGTAAGCTTTAGAAACTTTAGAAAATTGCTTGGGAGAGCTTCAAATCTGCTGTTTTGTGTAATGTCGTCTGTTCAAACAGAAGACATTTTGCAAAGGCCCATTTTCAGTAGCAGGAATCTATTGGTGGATAAACTTTTAAAAGTAAGTAAATAAGGCTACCTTCACACAACAGGCACTTGCTACCAAAATCCCCTTGTATTGCACTCATACAACCTATTTTGGACTTTTTTATGCCAGTCTAATTGACCTCATATTTGATCATTAACCTAAAGAGAAAATCGAATTTGAGCCACTTTCATATGTAGAGCTAAATCAGACATGTATCTCAGTTTTCAAGCACCTGAAGTTATATTCATTTTTACCCGGCTTTTACATTGTCGTCCTGGCTGTTGTATTTTACATAGACTTCCTAAACAGTGGTAGCAGTCACTGCTTCACTTAAAGCTATTGCTAAATCCTGTGCTCCACTTATCTTACCTTCCTTCTTGGTATGATTTTTTTCGTCTCCTCTGAGTTTGATACACTGACAGCAAATCTGTTATGTATTGAGGTATTGACAACCATTCAGTGATTTATAGACTAACAGAAGGATTTTAAAGTCTATTATCTGAGCTACAGGCAGCCAGTGGAAGGACTGGACTACTTTTTTAGTTCAGTGAAAACACAAGCAGCACCGTTTTGGATCAGCTGCAACTGTCTGATGGACTTTTTGGCAATAATCATGGTAAACAGTAATAGACACTTGGCATTGTTTAGTCTGTGTGTAATAAATAATTTTAATGCATGATTTGTTTTTTAAGTTTTTAACAGAGTAATTGAAGAAAAATTATTTTCCATTGATGTTGTGATATATCAAGGCATTTTTCTTAGAAGCACAAACATCCAATATTTAGATATTATTTTAGATGAAATTATTTATGTAAACTTTATGTAAAAGTCATCAACACAAATATGTCAGAGAGTAGGGATGGGAATTGATAAGATTTTCACGATTCTGATTCCCTCATATTCCTTGAAACGATTCGATTCCTTATCGATTCTCTTATCGATTCCAATTCGAGGGAAAAAGGAGAACAAAGAGTTTGATGATGAACATCAAATTTGTTAACTATCACGCGACCTTACAAACTCAACAAGGTCAAGATGTCCACAGCAAATGTGCAACTGAAGTAACATTTATCTTTTTAAATAAAAAATGAATATAAGAACAAACTTAAATACACCAGAGGGGTTGTTTAGAATAAAAGAAAATGTTTTGTCGTCACAGTCATCTAAATCTAATGAAGAAGCATCCGTTTAATGAAAAAGCATTACTGTACAATTTCAGGAAATAAACTCATCTCCCCCTGATTTAAATAAAC
>JAUZNJ010029114.1:0-15621 GCA_034780135.1 Jordanella pulchra | reverse complement strand
GTTATTGCAGATGTAGATGGCTGTAAGCAGGAAGGATTTTCTGTACCAGTTTGTCTTGCACCGGATCTGGAGAAGCCTCTTACTGAAGACACTCTGTTGATGTTTAAAAATCCTTGGATGATGATCACTGTTGTCCTTCTTTACTTTATAAATAATTCTAATTTCTAAAATCATCTCCAGATGTTCTAGAGGAGTTTCTAAACAGAGGTGGTCTTCTTTATCAGCTTGTTGAGCTTTTTAAGTCATTTGCTCTGATTCTGTTACCCCAGCACGTGATGGAGGATGAGATCACAATCTCTCCACAACAGACTTATAGAAGATATGTAGCATCTTTTTGCAAACACCGAAGGACCTAAGCTTAGTTAGAAGGTACAGTCTGCGCTGTCCCTTCTTGTAGACGGCTTCACAGTTGCGTCTCCAGTCTAGTTTGTTGTCCAGGTGAACACCAAGGTATTTATTCTCCTCCACCACCTCCACATCTTCTCCCATGATACTAACGGGATTTAACTTGTTCCTGTTTTAGATTGTCGTTTCCAAACCATGTCACAAACATGTTCACCAGCTCTCTGTACTCAGTTTCTTGTCCATCTTTGATGCAACCAATGACTGCAGAGTCATCTAAGTATTTTTGCAGATTACAGGACTGTCTGGGACTGGAAGTCAGAGGTGTGGAGAATACAAAAGGAATAGTGAGAGTACTGTCCCCTGAAGCTTTGTTTACACTTGTTTATTCTTATATCTATTGCTTCTTTTTATATGTCTCAAGCTTTGTATAGATGCCAAAAATCATAAGAATTAGTGCACAATTAAAGGGAGGTGAGACCCTGCAAGGCAGAGAAAAATTTGGCAGCTGTGATCTAAAAAACAGTTCCCACCAACATTTAAAGTTAATAATAGATATTGTGCTTAAGATCATCCCTTAAAAGATTAACAATGTCATTGTTTTTCTTCATTTCTTGCACATTTTTATCGAGAAATTTAAGAAATGTAAACATTGTGAAGCCATTATATTTTTCCATCAGAATTTCTTACTTCATGCCTAGTGTGAACCAGCAGGAAGTTAGTCTGCAGAACTCTTTGGAATGTGATTCAGAAACAAGAGGCAAATTTTTAATTGATTTAATCTAGAATTGAACTGAAAACTAATTATTTCACATAAAAAAAACACTCAGTTCAATACTCTGCAACCTAAGGAGATCTTCATAGAGTAATGGTTTTCAAACCCTAGTCCTCAAGTACCATGCTGTTTCATATTTCTCCTCCCTGCCACAAGCCTGACTTATATAAAAAAATGATTGACAGGTTCTTTTATACAAGTCAGGTTAGTTTCTGCAACACTTGAAGGCTGCTGAGGAGGGAATGCAGTCGTTTGAATTAGGTGAACAGAGAGATAGCTAAAACCTGCAGGGCAGTAGTACTTGAGGAGGGGGTTGAGAACTACTGGCATAGAACATATTTACAGACAAAGAAGGTTTGTTTTTAATCTCAAATACAAAATATTGATACTTTTTTTTCACAGGTTTTGGCTAAATTGCTTTTTTGAATGGATTATTCTTTCATCAAATGTATCGTTTTAGAGTCTGTATACTCCAGTCAGATTTATTAGATTATCAAATTAGTTAACAATTGTATCAAAAATCATTTACTTATATTTAATCTGATTTTTAAGATGTATAAATTGGATGTTTTTAGGTAAATGTATGTAAGAACTGTGACTTAATGTCTGAGCACTTTTGTGATTATCACACCAAAGGGCTGTTGTTGTTTTTTTTCTTTAATCAAAATGTAATTTCTGTTTCCTAATGTTAGATATGAACTATGGACTTTTCTATTAAAAAGGAATGCAAGCCAAATATTGGTGTTTGACAGTGAAAAATATTATCTGTTGATTTATCTACTTGTTTAAACATATCCTGGTATATTCAGTACAAATAATATGACCGTTGTGATCTTTTGCCTGGATAGGACTGTTATAAACAGGAGGGGTGGGATAGAATGCAGTGCAGCTACACACAAAGAAGGTGACCTATAGTCTAGTGACCTGTCAACTGTGGTTTTGAAAGTAACAGAATGCATAAAAGTTAGATATATATTTTTCATGTTGTATTTAAAAGTCTTGCTTTACCACATAAGTCCTGGAAATTGTCACAAAGCAAAGCATCAAGTAATTCTTGCTGCAGCGATGAGGAGCAGTTTTTTTTGGCATGACCTGAAATGAGAAGGTGTCTGGAGAGAATGACAACCAATGGTTTGACCGCATCTTTCAGAGGTGCGGTAAAAAGCTAAAAAACTCAATGGAGAATACCAAAAGATTAAGAGTTATATCTGAAGACTCTCATGTGACGGCTGGAGACGGTGCTTGTAGCCCCTCCTCGAACTGTAAAAGAGTTGATGGAAACCCAGCAGGTTCGGTGGCGGGGTGGAGAGTAGTGACCTTTTGTGGTGCTGGAACCTTGAATGGAAAAGAGCCCATGGGATATGCAAATAATGCTACTATAAAACCTTTGTTCACACGTTCAACATTTATCCTTTTGCAAACATATATATTTCTATAATGCAATGAAAAGTTTCCCCTTATTGTTTTTGCTTTCCTTGTCACACTAACATTTTTAGATTATCAAACAAATTTCATTATCCAACTATGACAAGATATAGATAGTGATTTTTCTTTTTTTTAAAGGACGGTTTTAAAAAGTTATCTACACCAGCTGGACATTGTGTGGAAGTAGCTATGTTGATTAGTCGTTTTATTGTGAAAATTTTAGTTCAATTTCCCAAACCACACAGAGGCCATTTCATGGTCTGACAATTGGGTTAGATAAATCTCTTAACTTGAACCTCTCTGACAACATGAAGCAGGCTAAAGCATCTGAAAAAAAAACACGCATGCTGTTCTATTCTAAATTAATTTAAGAAAAGATTAAAGAGATACAGCCATTGACTTCTATCAGTCCGAAAAGACTTGGAAAACCACAGTAAGAGCCATTACTTACAAAACAAAGACCGTTATGAAATGTTATCAGTCTTCCTGGAAAGTTGACCAACAACAGATCCATTCTGCTCGCTAACAAAATGTCCAACAGGAAATAATCCAGTGTTTGTAACTTTAAAATATTTCAAAGCACACCAGAATGTTCACCTCTAAATGAAGGTGTTTAAGACAAAGTCCAGATGTGAATATAATTGGAAAACTATGTGATTGTTGAGCAGGTTGTCCATTAAAACCCCCAATGTGGCTGAAATAATAACAATTCAGGAAAGAAAAGAGGGCCTACATTCCTTTATAGCAATGTAAAAGACTCATTGTCAGTTATACCAAGTTGCAACTCATTATGTTCAGGGTGCTATTGTTTCTTTTGTATTAGTTTAGATGGGAGAAGAGCAAGTTTAGATAGATTTTGTCCCCAGTTTATTTCAATCATGTTTGGAAAATTACATTTTATATTTTTGTTGTTTGCGTTTAAGATTAAAACTTGCTTGGTCGTTACAAATAGTTGATTCAAAACCCCCCAAAACTAACAAGAAACCCGAGAAGGGAAACTGTTTTCTACCTCTTCTTTGTTTATTCACTCCAAAATAAATAATCAAAACGGCAGAACCAGATGTTTGATCTGTAACAGGGGATTATAACTGTACAAGAAATCAAAATATGTCCAGTCTGGTTCCTGTTCTTGTTTGGGTAACATTTGCTAAATCTTTGTGGCAAAACAGCTTGGCAGAATGATCCTACTACCAGCAAGACTGTGAAATGTGGGCATCAGATGATTACAAATTGATTATAATTGGGTGTCAGCACCAGTTTTGCTGAAATGTTTGATTAAAACTTTTTTCTCATGTTTTTGATGGATCTACTTATCTCACATGTGCTCAAATATAATCAGTAAAACAATTTAAAAATGCCACTTCTTCATATCATTTTAGGTGGTTTCCAAACTGTTACATACATCTTTTTTTTAACACCCTTCAGTAATAATAATTTCAGCAATCCATGAAGATTGGTGGTTTTATGTATGGTCTGATTTTCTCACTTTCTCTATTTACTGAAATTTTCTCTCCTCCTGTCAGAGTTTCACCAAGTTCTTCAAGTAGTGATCCACCTTTATGGCAAGATTGATATCTCTGATTTCAGCTACACATTTCTTCTTTATGCTCATGTTAAGGATTTAACTTCCTGTTATGTTTGTATTCTCACTTTTTGTCTCAGCTGAAGCTTTCCTTCCAACTCTGCTCTCTCAAATCACACACTGCACTGGACACTCTGAATGCTGATCCTCCTCTGGGACGCAAACCGACAACTGCAATCACAACCTGCTTTACAGTTCCTAATTAGCACAGGGATGACATTTCCCAGGGCACACGAAAGAGCAACACTGAGAGATGCCACGATCCTGCAGCGGAGCACGCTCTGTATAGCTTTAAGGTGTGTGCGTTTTAAAATGAAGCACACTCCAACAGTCGCAATGCAACTCAATTATTGCAGGACTCCTTCATAGATCTGTTAGCTTATCTGATGGCTAGATCGCAGGATCGATGCAGAACAGCCACAGAGGGTGGATTTAAGCCTGCCGATCATTGATGTGGGGCCCTGCAGGAGAGACTCATCAGAGGTGGAAACCATGGAAGCTGGCAGACTAAACAACACCAGATGAGAGAGCACAGGAAGGTTTTTGGAGAGATAGGAGAATTTGAAATGTTTTAGTCTTTCTGAGCATTTTACAGTAAAAAACAAAATACTCTGTGTTAATTTCATTCCAGACCCTAATTGTCCGCTGTTCATTGATCTCTGTGTAATCATTGACAGAGCAATGTCTGAATGACTAGCAAGGGATTCAATTAAAGGCGCACCGTGCTGATGATTTCTTTTTTCAACCAGCTTGTATAAATCACCATCTCCCCTGATGCCTCGGCAGTAACGCGCCCCAATTAATGGCTAACTAATAAGTAAAACGAATCACCACTTGTTTCTCAGGAACAAAAAGGCTGTTGATTAGACCAGCTCCAAACACAAAAGCTGCACACTCCTCTGTTTGCATTAAGGTCTTGTATGAAACTTTGTCCCATTGTGTGCCATGCGTCCTGGCCTACGCCGAACCTTACTGTCACCGGGGACTAATTGCACCCCCCTCTCTGTTTCCTTTTGTGGTGCAGCACACTTTTGGCCCTTGCTTCTTCTGGGCGAGGTTCAGGGGTGGTTTATAGGGGCCAAGGAGGCTGAGAATAATGAAGGAGCGGGCACGTGTGACCAACAATGAGATGTCAAGGATTACGGTGAGAACAGAAAAAAGAGATGCAGTAATTAACAGCAGTGCTCTGTGTGTCTGTGTGTGTTTGAGCATCAGGAGCAGAGGGCACTGTTCTGTTAGCAGGTGTGTCTCAAGAGCTGGATCACCGAAAGAGATGAGGAAGTTTGTGTGTGGTCAGTTTCAGTGTGGTCACTGAAATACGTCATAAAAGAACTAAAGAGTACAACGAGACACGACTTTAATGTTCCTACAGTTCTGAAAAAAAAAAAAAAGACCTTTAAAGGTGTTTGAAGGTTTCACTGATGTTTTTACTGTAAAGACAAATCATAGATCTTTATACTTTATATTTTTTCTATGCAAAGCAATAAAAGTTTTAAAACGAAAATAATGAAAGCCTAGAAAATGAAAAATGAAAATAATTGAAAAGCTTTGTATCATCTCATGGGCTTTATTTTAATTACCTCACTTTGAGCATCAGGTTTTTGTTTTGTTTCATGACATGTGAAATGTTTTCTTTCGGTAACACATTTAGACTGTCTGCTTAGTTATACTGTCTTAATTTTTAATTTTTATAGGTGCTTTTTTTAACCACCAGCTTTATTTGTAACACACCTTAGTAGAAAACAGACTGAATAAGCTGATTTTGGGGGATGTATATACCTGACAAACAATAATGTATTACATAGGAATTAGAGCCAATAGGTGCTTTTTTAAAACCAACTGTTTCTTATTTTGCCTTAATTAAATGACTGTACCTTAAGGAGAGATCTTATTTTGTCTGCGAGACATCACACTTCTGTAGAAAATGAATTTATTGAAACGGTTTTGCCATGTTTCTACCAGTAGGTTTGGAGGGTCCTATATGTTAGAGGTTGTTTCCTTTTAAGCTTTTGATGCCTGCTAGTGATTTCTTCTCTATCACAGATTAAAACTGCTAGTAAACTATTGTCCTTTCTTTTTAGTGATATGGCTTCTATGAAACTCAAAGAGGAATTTTGTCTGATTCTGCTTCATTTTAATTTACCGATGAGCCCTGATCCAAGGTGGGCGTTTCAAAAACTGTTTGTTTGGGCGATTTTGGTGCTTTGAGTTTAATCACATGTGTTGACGGCAGCAACAGGATCAAGTCTTTTCACAAAGATAAAGATTAGTAACTGACGCTGTTCTGTTTTTTTGCCTCCATGGTTACATGTGGATATTTCTTTGGATAGTCATGCCATCATATGTCAAATAAGAAGACCACTCATTCAACTCAAGTTATTAGGTTACTATTCAAAGAACTATGATGAGCAAAGAAGCAGCTCCTGCAGCCACACATCAGTGCTTTACTCTCTGTATATCCTGTTATTTAAATTTTACACTTCTTTGTTTTCTTACTCTAATAAAACTACAGATGCAAAATGCTGTACTTTTTGCCGACATTTTAAAACTCAACTGGCTGATAACTGATATTGATATTTATTTCCTTAGACCTGCTTACAGACACTGTGTAGTTTTTTGTCCCTTGCAGTCATTGCAAACAGCATCAACACCATCAACATCTCATGTCTTCTATTACAGACTCATGCACCAGTGCATCTTCTGCAGCAATTATCCTCACGTGTTTGAGACAAAAATAGTTCCTTTTATATTTTGTTCTGTTTTTATTTGTAATAGTTTGCTTTTATTTGCCAGCCCCTGTGATGCTGTTAAATTCTGCTCTGGAGGGACAATAAAGTAGATAAAGGTTTCATTTATTTTCTGTATGTGTGGTTTTAAATTCTGAATAAACACATATAGTTAAACATACTGTTCAGATTAACCCCTTAATGCCCATTATTGCAAATATGCAACAAACCCTTTGCATTACGTACAGTCAAGACACCATGTGCATTCCCTTAGTGCCAGTTATTATACATTCAATATGAACCAAGGAACCTTTGGCAAGCTCTTGTTTCCATTACAAATGGTTCCTGCTATGATTGACCATTATAGATGTTACAAATTTGTAATATGCCTACATTTCTATTTATTTTAAAAAGAAATAGAAAGTTTAGAAATTTCAATTTGGCAACCACTTAAAGTAAAAAACTTATCTCTGATCCATCCATGTCTCCCTCTGTCTGTTTCTGTCCAACCTTGTTTTCAGCTAAGGCTGATTAGCAGGAGTGGTCCTTTTACAGTGTGGTGGTGAGGTAATTAGTGGGATGAGCTCAGCAGAAGGATCCTCTTCAGGGGTTAAGAAGGCACTCGATCCAGCAACCTCTGAAGACTTCGAAACTGATGTATGTTATCAAAGAAAACAACAGAGAAATCAACTTTTTGGTCTTAATTTTTACGGAACAAAACTAAAAAAGAATAAAAGGAGACACTCTCCATTACATTTACTCAAAAATACTTGGAGAATACTTTAGGTGTTCTGAGAAACAAACCCATTCAGTCTAAAACGTCTTCCCTCTAAACATCTATACTTAGAAAGAATCGTTGTGGCCCTTGAGGCTAAAAAAAACGTACTTCAGTTTGCAGCTTAAGTCCTCTAAAGGGCGATTATTTCATTCATATGATGGCAGTAGTCTCCCATGAATATGAAATGTTTGTCACTCACTTCTTTAACTCTGTGAGTGCTGTGTGGAAGCTCCTAAAGGAGGACAAAGCCCTGAAGCTAGAGTCCATTTCCATTTTCTTTATAGGAACTGTTTACAGTAAACTGTAGGGTCTCTAATGACTCTCCTGAAACCCTAATCTGTTTTCTGCAATCATGTACCCAACAAGCAAACTCCTTTAAATGTTCATCCTTTCAGTTTAAAGTTGTTATTTGTAAAATCCAGTCTCGGAGGGGGAACCTGTATGTTTTTTTGCAGTTTTTTTAATGTGAAAATGAGACTTGATCATATTAAAAATGTGTTTGATCATGTTTGAAAGATACCTATAAGAAAATTATGGGGTTAACGACATACAAGCAAATAAAATCCAGAATTCATTTTCCCAGATACTTTGAGTATTTTACTTGATCAATAAAAAGGTTTTTGTAGTGTTTTTGTTTTCACCAAAGCTCTCTCTATATATGTTCTATTCTCACTATGTTTCACACAGGATGATGATTGGTACATCAGCCTCCGACCTCTATTTCCTGTATTATACCTTTATTGTCATCTGTGTAAATATCCACCAAATGCTGCAAGGTTGATCATAAATTAATGTTCACATGATTTTGTTATTCTTTATTTACATTATATTTATATTTTTAGGTGCATTTGTCTGGTTTCCACCCACAACTAATTTAAAGCTGAACCACTCACCATAAGAACAATTTCACTTGTTAAAGCAACAAGTTTAGCTGCGGAAACATATATACAAAGACAGTTTTAGTCAAAGGGGATTGTTATTTAGATGGATTTTAAAACTGTACTCTGAAAGTGAAAAACCTCATGTTAAGTTTTGGAGCTAACAGCATGTCTAATGCTCCATGGGTTTGGATTTTTTTTTTCAGTTCAGCCATTAAAAATTCTGTCTCTGGGAACAACTAATTTATACCTATTAATGATACAAAAATCCAAAGATATTAACTTCTTATAGCTTTTTTAAATCTCTATTTTAACATCTTGGGTTACTCCTTATAACTAAATAATTATCAAAACATTCAGGTGCCATTTTAACTTAACATTTTAAGCTGTGATTTTGTCTAGGCTTTCAAACATTGACATTTAAATTTTACCAGGTAAATGAATACTGATTAATTTTTTTAAGCATCCACACCACAGGGGAGAAGTTTCAACCATCACAGTGTTATTGTCCCCCCCTAATCAAAGCTGTATGCTATCAGAGTTAAAGATCCCCACAGGGACAGGAGCTGTTGGGTTTTTTCTTTACAAGGCACATATTTGTTAATGTCCCCATGATTTATTAGGAAAGGGACATTCGGCCTGCCTTTGTCATGGAGAGACCTGTGCTTGAGCATGCTCACTGGGTGACCTGAGGGCCAAGAGTAGAATGAAGGAAGGAAGAGAAAAGGGGGGGAGAGGATTTTAGCATAAGGATGGGGACCAATCTGCTAAGATTGCTCTGCACACCATGGGGTCTTCAACAGACTTACACTTTACCAGGGGTCTTTATTTTGGGTCCCTCGCCCTGTTTTGCTCACAATTACTACACCAGCATTCTGTCCTGATTCACTTGTTCCATTCATATGCATCAGCTGCAGAGATTTCAGCTACAAGCCAACTGTGAATGGTTAAACTAATAAGAGGTTTAGTCCCTGCTACCAGAATGTTCACTTTGGAGGAAAGCACCAAGAGGACAGCTAATTTAAAGCGACTGTTCTCCAGCCAGGTTGTCAGAAAACCGTGCAATCGAGAGTTATTGCTCAAGCAATGATTCATCCTATATCTCTTTGTAAAGCCATGCAAACATTCCCTTATTCCTGCATTGTTCCAGTAAAGTACAACATTAACCGTTTCTAAAAAAAAAAAAAAAAAAAAAAGAAGGTTGATGTCTAGGAAGGAGCATCATCACCATCCTCCTCCTCATCATCACACTGGATTTCCAGTTACAGATGCAAACACCTCAATATCTGCCATGTTAACATTTTCCCGTATTATACATGAGATGGGTATAACGGTCAAGGCTGAAGAGCCTACAGGAATCAGGCTGAGATATGGATGGTGGGGGATGGGTCGTCGCGGTATATTCACCAACATGTTTCTCTGTGTGAGTTTCTGCTATATTATGTGTTACATCTGGCAGACACAGAGCTTCATTAGTGATTCCTGTAATGTCGATCATGCTTAACAGGAAGACTGTGTTATGAAGGGGAGGGGAATTTCAAGGCTGTCAGATATGTTGAACAGTTTGCATATGATGATGAAAATGGGTTAAAATTGGAGTTTTTCTTATTTGATGACAATTTGCTCTTTTACTTTGTTCATTTGGGTTATGTGTTTTCATGCTTCCTTTGGTAAGCTTCTCAGGTTGTTCTAATTTTGGCCCAGTCCATGTACTCCAGCAGCCAGCCACAGTCCAAAAACATGACTGTTAGGTTAATTGGCATCTCTCAATTTTCCCTAGGTGTGAGTGTGTGTGTGTGCACGGTTGTTTGTCCTTGTGTGTCTATATGTTGCCCTGCGACAGACTGGCGTCCTGTCCTGGGCGTACCCCGCCTTACGCCCGTAGACTGCTGGAGATAGTCACCGGCCCAACCACAACCCTGATGGATGAAGTGGGAGAAGATGGATGGACGGATGTTCCAGAGCACTAAAGAAGGTATGATCCTATCTTTATTTCCCAGTTTCTCTGAGTCAAATAATTTGCCAAATCAGCTGTCTAGGTGGTTTAATACAGCAAATATCTGATTAGCTTCTTAACCACTTTACAGAATTCTCAGATTTCTAAACATAATTGCAGTGGTGTGACATACTTATACAACTAGCAAGGGTTAACAAACTTCCTGGCTGATGTCTAAATTTCTTTTTTGTAATTCCTTTTATTTAATATATTCTTTTCTTATTATATCTAATATTCTTTGAAGTGTACCAGTCCTATTCATAGTAAAACAACTCCAAAACATCAAGCTGTCTTCCCTGTTCTGCACAGTTAGCATGGTGCTCCAAGGCTGGTTTCCTCAAAACCCAGAACAGGACACCACAAACTACAGGTTTAATCACAGGATTACTTTAAAAAAACGTATTTTTTTGAGTCATGACTTCTTCCATTTAATACGTTACAAAATGCATCCCATTAATAATTCGTTTACCTTTTAAAAATAAAAACTTTGTGCAGGTATCAAACACTGTTGTTAAAGGCTATATTTCTTTATCAAAACATATTTATCTGACGTAATATTCTAAACTTAAATGTTGTATTTTTAAACATAATCAATAGAAAAAAGGCACAAAATATCAGTCTTTGTGAAAATAATGTATACAGTGTGTTTCTATAGTTGAATTGAGATCATGAAAAAAAACTTTCAAATGATATTCAAATTTGTCAAATATGATGTATTTTAAAAATCATATTGTAGATGTAAACCTCTGAATTTCAATTGTTGTTTCAATTGTTCTCTTATAAAATCCCTCTCTTTATATTCTGCCAGTTCAGCAACAAAAAACGGTATTAGTAATCCAAATTTTCCTAAAGCAGGAAAGGATGAGGTGATTTTATGTCAAATTTTAAGAGATTAATTGTTACATGTTTCTTGTTTATTTAGAAATCTACATAAACTCTGTGTATCTGCATTCAAACACAGATGATGTAGAGAGGAAAACTAGTCTAAGGGTTTGTGTTTATACCAACTTCATCGAGTCCTATTTCTGGTCATTTCAATAGTCAGCATGGTGCGTCACCTACTGGTCACCTTTAAAAAACATTTCAACGTATTTTTGATATGTTAGTTTTATTATGTGAGATTGGACAGCAGAGGGCAGTGTTACATTTATCCTCGCAGAAACAACCGTGGTTGTGAATTTATCGCTGTATGAAGTTCAAACAAGAGACAATCAACTTTCAGCATGAAACCAATCAGCAGATCACCAAATAATAATAATAATCATCATCATAATGGAGTTATGATCTCTAGCTATTGACAAATTGCATAAACTGTTTCATTACCTCTCTGTTTTTAATAGTCTAATTCACTTTTCCCTGTATAGGAAAGGTGATGTATGCTAATAATGAGCTAGACGTAGATTTCACCTCTATAATTCCACCTTAAACTATGAAGACTTGATTAGAAACTGTAATGTTTGTTAGGATTCTACACTGAATAAATGTAGCTCTGGCTATTCACTGTACAGTTATTTTGTAAGATAGGTTTGTTGCATCACTACAGCAGCGACGTGGTGCTAGATGTTGTAATATATTGTCATGTCCCTGGATGCTGACACATCTCATGGTCTTGATGAGTCCTCTCGTGCTGATTATCAATGATGGCAACTGCTGATCAAACATAACAAAAGCCTTGAGATGTGAGGTGTGTTTGATTTCAGTAACTGAGGATTTAAAGACACAATGAGGCTCATAAAAAGATCTATGGTACGCCATTTATTGCCTTTTGAAACATAAGCATTTTATTAGAACCAAGCTTTAAGGATTTTTTGAGGGAATTAAAAGAAAATCAAGTAATTCTATAGTTGCACTATGTGTTAAGCAACATTTACAAATACAGATTAAAAAAAACTCTCATGCACAGGTTTTTAGTCAATCTCAGATGCTTTGATATTTGAAATACAGTCTATTAAAGCAAGTTTAGTGTTTTAATAAAAGAAGCAGCCAAAAGAACTGCTGTATATTTGAATCACTGTAGATATCTGGTCTGCAGGAGCGAAAAAGACATATCACGTCATATCACTGTTGCTACAAGCATGCTTAGTGTGAGGAATTGCTGTTGAATTAATGAGTCAATGCATTCAGTTGTTTTTTCTTAGATAGAAAACTTGTCTTAGATAGAATAGTCTTTGTAAAGTGCCTTGAGATGTGAATTGGTGTTATATAAATAAACTGATTTGAATTGAATATCATAGTGTAGAGGCATGTGTTTTGTGCAAAGTGACAGAAAATGCAAAAAACAAACAAATAAAACATAAAACAAATCAGAAAGAAACTAAAGACAGAGTAGTTAGTGTGTTTTCTGTAAATGAATTGATGAAAACAAAGGTTTCGGGTATTCAGTTGCAACTGGACTTTTTCAAAGACCAGATGATGCTGAAATAGCCTCATAAAGAAACAAGTTTGACGTCCCTGATCTAAATGTATATATACAAGGAGTTCACCGAGACAGTTAATTTTATTTGTTTCTTTCCCAAACCACAGAGCTTATTCTTAAGACACTGTTACTTTAAGACCTTCCAAAAGAGTTGACATAAAAAGTTTCCAAGCTGGAATTATTTGGAATATATTCAAAAATTGCTGACATTTTAATCTATTTTGCTCCATGGCATAAGGGTGTACTGAGCGAAGAGGACATGAAACTCTGGGTTGGATAAATAAAGCACTCTTTGTTTAGCGGTTGCCTTAATGGAGGTGTAGCGCTGATTCTGACATAATTAAAGATATCTGATGCTATTTTGTCTAGTTATGATAAAGCTTTCTTATTAAAAACATTGTAGCTAATATTATTTTAATTATCTGAAACTCAATCCACGACATGTAGAAGGGAGCATTTAGATGTCTTCACTTTATGCTCACTAGAGATATCTTAAACTTGAATTATGACTTGTAATAATTATATTAAATTGATCACAAACTGGATTTACAGATATCCACAATTCAGTTGCAGATATAAACAATAGCAGTTGTGCTTGAAAGTTAACATATCCTGCCATTAAAGAAAACAATAAATTCAGAGTGGCGCAAATAAAACAAGACTGAAAAAGTAATAGCAAATATAGAATTAACTAAATGATAATTTAGTAAAATAAAATGTTGACTTTGAATTTTTGTGTAAAACCTATTCTGAAAAATAAACTGTCCAGACAAATGAAAGAACCATCATTACAGTGAAGTAACTGGGCAGAAGTCTAACTGAATATTTACTGAATATCATAGAAATCACCTGATTTCAGTTAATGCATCCAAATGTTGATCTACAAAATTTTAGACAAGAAGTCCATCAGGCTTCCTTACTTCTGTTATTAATATAAATATATATATATCATCAATCAATGTCATGATTTCTATTTTTATAGATTTTTATTTATTACTACTTTAGTCCATTTCGATTTAATGTTTTGCTGTCTTTATATCATATTAATTCAATTGCTCTAGGAAGAACTGGTGTGACATCATATTAATTTAGTTCCCGCAGGAGGAAATCATAGGACATAATATTAATTTAATGTCTAAAGGAAGAACTGGTGTGATTTCATATTAAATTCTTTCCTGCAGGACAAACTGGTGTGACATCATATTAAATCAGTTCCTGTAGGGAGAACTTGTGTGATATCATATTGAGTTTTGTAATGAAGGGAGAACTGGTGTGACATTATATCAAATTGCTTCCTTTAGAGAGATCTGGTGTGACATCAAATTAAACTTACTTGTGTGGGAAGAACTGGTGTGACATCATAATAATTTAATAACCGCAGGAGGAACTGGTGTGAATTCATATTGAGTCAGTTCCTGTAGGGAAAACTCTTGTGACATCATATTAAATTCTTTTGTGCAGGAAGAACTGGTGCAACATCATATTGAATTATTTTCTGTAGGAAGAACTGGCGTGACATCATATCAAATTAGTCCCTGCAGGAAGAACATCTTATCCAATCCTTTCCTGCAGTAGGAACTCATCTGCCATCTTATTAGTTTCTTTCCTGTTGGAATAACTGGCTTGACATCATATTAAATTATAGTGTGGAAAGAACTGGTGTTACATTTATTGAATTCTTTCCTGTAGGAAGAACTGGTGTGACATCATATTAACTGTTTCCTGCAGGAGGAATTCATGTGACATCATATTAATTCAGTTAATGCATGAAGAACTGGTTTGACGTCATTACATCCTTTCCTGCAATAAAAACTGGTGTCACATCATATTAAATTAGTTCCTGTACGGAGAACTGGTGTGAGATCATATCAAAATGTACAAAGAAATGGTGTGACATCATATTAAACTTTGTTCTGCAGTGAGAGCATGTGTGATCTCATATACAATTCTTTAGTGTTGGAAGAACTGGTGTGACATTAAATTTCATTTTTATAAGCATGGTTTATTTCCTAATAAAATGAGTGTTTCACAGGCAATATTTCTTTAAAAATAGTTCCCAGGAGTAGGCTAATTGGATCTGCTCTGAATCTGATCCAGTTCTAGTTTTAGAGCTCTTAAACATCTCTGTGAGGTAAGATACTGATTGCTTCAGTCCGCTTGAGGCTTAATGGGACCACTGACCCCAACCAGTGCTATGTCAGCATGGGTCCCAGCTGTCCCTATGACAAAACGAACCCACCATATGGGCTGATATGCATGCTAGTATTTCTAGGCAGAGGCTTCCTGTAATCTGTGCCTAAAGTACTATATAAACTGCATGTAGAGAGGGGTTGCTGTTGGCAATGACACATAGAAAGTCCTACATTATACTACAATCTCAGCTTGACCCATGCAGCTGTTCTGTTCAATATGTTCTTGCAGGCTCTGCACCTTTTACTTGCCTATGTAGTGATGCACCCAGAAAGTAGTGCTTTCACAACATATGATTAACTAAACATTAAGATCTAGCAGCAAGACAGGGGTCTGTTCTCTGTTACCACATGATGACTGTATTGTAGATGAAGAGATATCTTAACTGAAACATAATGGTTTGATTAATGAATAATTCATTGCTCTTTTGTTTAATCAAGGGAAGCAGCATAAATCACATTTAAAGCTGAAATGTTTAAAATCAAACAACAAAGCTTAAAACAATAACAAAGA